>BKCH01001788.1:0-48740 GCA_008635985.1 Ficus erecta | reverse complement strand
TCAAGAGTAAAAGAGGATCTTTCGTAGTTTTCAGTGACGGATAGTGATTTGCTTCAACTCCTCTAGTCGGCCAGCATGTAACTCATACTGCGACAACGTTTAAAAAATAATATATAAAATATATTAAAAAAAAAAAAAAAACCAACATTTGTCAAGCTGCAGAATCATTAAAATGACATAAAAGTTCTCAACAAAGGAAGGTTATTTGAAAATAAGTGGACTCAACAGTGTAGGGAGTGACAAAAGACTCGATGTGGCTGGTTTCCCAGATGGTAGGATGATAATGAGCCGATCGCCGTCGCTTCACCTCAAAGTTACTGAAGATTGTGAAAGGAAGCCGTGATCGGCCTTGATTTCTTGTTATTGATCTCCGTTTCAGTGGAAGTGGAAGAATCCATGGCGTAGACAAAGTAGTGGTCATCTTTTTCACACAGGAAACTTTTTCCTCTTAACACGACTTGTTTTTGCAGCAGCGTATACATGGTCTTATATAATAACACACACCTATGTAAACTTTTTTCCTCATGTCTTTGTTTTTTTTTTTAAAGCAGAAAACCAACTTGCTAAAACTGGAGGGCCCTAGTCTTGACAAAGAGCACATTTATCTCAATAGCGCCAACAGTCATGGTACATGAGAGCGAGTTCCCCTAACAAAAGCATGGAGGCACGTTTATTGCAATTTGCAATGTACAAATGGTGAATTATTTAAAACCAACACAGACAAACTGGACTGCGCTCATCATCTTTGACTCAAGTCAAAGATTCTTATGGCTCAAACAAACGTTTAACATGATCTTTTCATTCAGTGAACAAAAAAAAAAAAAAAACGTTTAACGTGATTTTGTTTAAGAACATAGAAAAAATGAAACCGAGTAAAACAACAGTAATAATAATGTCCTCGGTATTTTGCACAAATGACCAAACTTGGGAGTCCTAAACGAATATAAAGTAAATCCAATTCCATATAGCAACAAAACTCCACAGTATTGCATGAGTATTTACTAATAACTCATCGACAAAATATTAAACCATAAACAACCTAATAGCCAAAATAAAAAACCCGCATATGGAATCTGTCAACCAAAATGTTTTATCACTTTTCCATAAAATAAAAAAAAAAAAAACCAAGAAATAAGATGACTTCTTTTCCTTTGTTACCGACTTCACATGTTCTTCATGAAGTCCACCTGCAGTTTAACCTGTTCATGCATTAACTCCATCTTCCTCAAGAAACACTCGAATTCGCCAATCACTACTTTCTTCCACTTCCTATTCAGACCCTCCAACATGGAACTCTCATCAATGGCAACTTCTCCATAATCCCCTTCATACTTTCATTCATCGAATAAAGTCTCAGAGCTCATACAAGAAAGGATATTTTTCCCAGAACTCATCTTTCTTCCTTCCTCATCCGTCTCTTCAACTTCATCTTCCGCCACTTCCTGTTTCTCTCCTCTTCAGACTTTACTTTACCATTAGCCTGCACTTTCTCCCTCTTCTTCTCCTTCTTCACCGTCGCTTCGATCTTCGGCAATGCCAGAACCATCGGGGTCGCGGTGGTCTTGCTCTTCGGCGTGCTCGGAACAGGCTCCTTCTTGATATTGCTTTGACTCCTTGTCTTCAACAAGGCTGCCATTACTAGCGGTTCGGTCAGCCCCAATTCCCCAAATCTTCTTCGAGAGTTGAAACGACCGGAGTTCGTGCGGCTTCGAGAAGATGGGGTCTTCGCCGTTCTCGCCCTTCGCGGCGTTGTTCTGGTACTTCTTCTTCAGCCTCCGAATCTTCTCCGATAGCTTGTTCTTCGAAACGTCGGCGTTCAGCTTCTCCTTGATAAAGTCGTGAAAAGCTCCCATGTCGGCGTTGGGATCGGTCCCCTTCTTGGCCTTGTAATCCGTCATCCCCTTCAGAAGCGCGATCTCATCGTCCTCGGTCCACAGCAGCGCGATTCCCGAGACCTTCTTGGGATCCTCGTCATCTCTTCCACCACAGCGGCCGCCGCCGCCATTGGAGGCGACCTTCCTCTTCTTCTTGTCCTTGGAGTCCTTCTCGTTGGGCTCGCTCTCGCGCTTGGCAGGGGCTTTCTTCTTCGGCTTGACGGAGTCGACGTCCATGGGCTTGGACACGATGGGCTCGATCGTGAATCCCGAAAGCGACGGCGACGGAGGAGTGTTGTCGGATTCCGTCTCCGAACAGGAACCGGAATCGTTGGGCTTCGAAACCGTGGGCTTCGAAACAGGGGATTTCACCTTCTCCTCCTCATCCTTCTCTTCTTCTTCGTCATCATCGTCGTCGTTCTTCATCGCTGCCACCGGATTTCTCACCTCCGGCGACGCCGTTATCGCTGGCGTTTTTCTTTTCAACTTCTTCTTCTTCTTCTTTGTTGTCGACGGCGTCGGATTCGTACAAGTCCTCGGAAGAGGAATCGGCAGGTGGGGGCTGCTCAAAGAGGCGTTTCGCAGCCATTGAAAAGCCAAACAGAGTGGTGAGAGAGAGAGAGTGACTTTGAGTAAGGCAAAGCAAAGGGGGGTTTTGGGGAAGAAAAGAATGTCGGCCTAGAAAAACTGACTAGGATTTGTGCTTAAATAAGGTTGTGGGTGTATAGGGTTTTGACTATTGACTTCTTTTCTTACGTTTCGTGTTTTTCCGTCTACGTGGGCTTATTACGTGGTCCATTGGTTATTATTTTCTTTCTTTTTCAAAAAAAGTGTGGACACATTAAGTTTTTTTTTTTTTTTTTTCTTCCATCGGATAGAAATTTTTATTTTTATTTTCTTGAAATTAAAACTCAAAAAAAAAATTAAAAACGTTAACTTTAATCAAAATTTAAATATCACAATTTATTGTAAAAAAAATATCACAATTTAAATATGAATTCATATGATATATGAGTTATCGTTATTTTTATTAGGAAAGTTAATATTAATATTGGGGAAAGTTATTGTTTTGTTTGTAATTAATTTCATTAAGAATTTTATTTATTTGTAACATTATAATTTAGAATAAGTCTTGATTTTAGTAGACTTGTAAATATTAAGTAACTTATCCTACTCAATTCTATATAGGGAGATCTTATTTGCAGCAATGATATTAGTTATTAAATCAAAAATACCATAAATATCTTATATAAATTTCTTTTCATAATCAATTAAATTTAAAGATACATCTTCTTATATTTTTTGATTTTACTTAATATATTTTAATTAATTTTTGCTTTTAGAAAAAAAAAAAAAGTAAAGAAATAAAAGGACCACATCCGTGATTCTAGTCCTAAAATCTATAATTCCCCATCTTAGTATGTAGAAAATGAGGAACCTTCCTCACTCAAACTGTAACAATTGAAATTTTTACTGACTCGCGATTTTTTTAGAAATAACAGAAATCTAAGTCTGTACGATGTATATCAATATGAAGCTCATAATCTTATTTGATTATCAGAGTATGTTTGAGTTCTTATAAGTATTATGAGACTCAATAACGATCTATTAGGTCAAGTATGTGGCCTTATGGTGATAAAGGTAGAACCATGATTTTATGGTTTTGTTCTGGCCAATTAATGACCAGGATAATTTATGACATGATTAAGATGGTACTGCCGTATAATAAGCAGTATTGAAATTATACTGCAGCCGACCCTCATTACGGATGTAGAATTGAGAATAAGGATTGGGATTGCTCTACAATAATCAGAAATAATATTTAGAGCAAGGAGGACTAAGAAGTTTCAAGTCCTAAGAAAAACCTATACGTGGTCCAGTTAGGTGCAGATAAATTTATGACTGCAGTCCAGCAATACTATACTATTAATAATTAAAACAGTATTGGTATTATCTGTATTATTAAGAAAATATACTGCGTATTACGGGGAATGCCAAACATGGCTGATGCGAGTAAGGCTGCACATCCAAGCATACGACAGGGAAATAACAGGTGGGTTTGGAGGGACTAAAGGTCAGCACCCACGTGATCCATTAAGCTTGCCAATTGGGCCAATTACGAGACTTAGAGCCAAGCGATTTAAAAAAGCATTGAATGGGCTGATTCAAGAAGTTGGAATCAAGTAAATTCGTGGAGGCCCATTGAGCATGGTCCGCGTTATCAGAGGAGCATCACCATGATTGAAGTTTTAGAAGAGTCCGGTCAAAAACAAACTTAATTTCAGCATGACTACTTTCCCTTTTGGTTTTTTAGGTCTGACTTTAAGGCTTACATGCCAATTTATTTAACTTTCCTTATTTAGGCGTGATTCTTTTGGAGTAATGGCTGATAATAACGTCAAATTTAATACTTAATGTTTCCTTTCTAGTTTTAGGCATGAATTAGGAAGAGTATGTCAGTTTTCCTGATTTGTTTTTTTCCTTTTGGAATTAAATTCGAATTTATTAAAGAATAATTTAGGAAAAACATATTTGTACCTAGCAGCCTATAAAAAGGCATGTTCTGAAGCTAATATGAGTTTTTTGGAGAATTCAGAAAAAGTGAGAGTGTGTTTTCTTACATTCTTGAAAAAGACTTTTGAACTTATCAAGTTATTCTTGTGGCGTTCAATAGCCAAACTTATCATCTAGGTTATTAAGACGTTCTTGAGAGTCTTGGTGTGGCGTTTGTCAATATCCGAAGTCTTGGTTCTTATCTCGCTAGGTAACGGGTCAAGGCTCAAACAAACTTGCGTCTTGAAGGTCTTGGGGTTTGAATCCATGTTTGGTGTTGGGTTTCGTCGTTTCATCGGCGAGGTTCATATCAATGGCCCTACTTGGAGGCCAAGTAGTTGTAGATAAGTATGAAAATATTTTTTGAAGGTTCATGCTCCACATGGCCAGCCATTTTGAGGGACTTAGAAGGCAAATATTTGGTTTTTTAAGGACCAATATACAATTCAAGGAGAAATTAAAAAAAAAATTATTGTGAAAAATTATGAATTATCCACCTAAATAGGGGTGAGTAGTAGAGACTTGCACTCCTTAGTTGGCTTCTAAAACTTCTAGTTCTTTCTCAACTATTCATTCTAGCCTTAGAAAAAAAAAAAAATAGAGACTGAGAGAAAGAGATAGAGGTGGCCGGTTGGGTGTGGAGAGGTGAAGCAAGGATTTCTTTCATTCAAGACTTAGAATCCATCTCCTTCAAGCTTAGAGGTATATTCTTGATCCCTTGCTAAAACTTTAATTAGTTTTGGTTTGAGGATTTATGTGTATTTTAAGCTATGGGATGTAAGAGCATAAGCTCATGTTCTTTCATTTTCTTACTTTATGGCCTCCAATGGTTGGTTTATGTTAGATTTATGCTTAGGTTACCTTGTTTGCTAGCCCTAAGCATGAATTTGATTTTATGCTCTAGGATGAGTGTTAAGGTTATGTGGATCACCATGTATTTGTGAATGCTTTCACATGTTTAAGTAGAGAATTTTTATGAAAGATGATGATGATGTGAATATTATGGTATGTTGGTTAAGAAATTAACCTAAAGACACAAGTTGGTAAACAAGTAAGTTATCAATATTGTGTTTATCAAAAACATGAGATAAGTGAATTGTTGAAGTTTAAGAATGAAACTACCACACTGCATGTTGACGTAGGCTCATGGTTTCGACCGTTTGAGGTAGTGTCCGGAATTTTAAGCTCAGAATCCACAAATACAAACTATCGATTTTTAAAAATAATCTGGACAGTTTTCTTGGAACCCAATTTTGAGCCCCTTAGAGGCCGGATTTGGGAAAAATTATAATTATAAAGTTGTATAAAATAGAAAACACTAGGGGGTAACATAAACAAATTTTGAAAAATGGCTCCAAAGGTCTTTGTTTTATCAGTTTTCAAAACTAGTCGGTCCCGGATATTGTACACGGCTAGAACTTTTCAAGGAGAAAACGAGTAAGTTAAAGACAGTTTAAGCTTTAAGGAAAACATGAAAGTTGTAGGTATCGATTAGATCTACAACTTCTGTGAAGAAAACTTTTTCAAATTCTAAACCGGTTTAAAGATAAAACCGGATTTTTAAAACCGTACATGGTACAAGAAATTTATTGCATAGATACATTCAAGGAAATTAAAATGCAGTTTAGAAAGCAGTTTTTAAGGTTTTACAGTTTTACAAAGGAAGTATGGTTTTATGAAAATAGTTTCAAAAGAGGTTTTAAATCCATTGAAATTTGACAAGTGATTTTTAAAAAGGCGATTTCAAGTATTAAATCAAGATAATACTTGATTTATGGAATTAAGATATTTTCCAAGTAAATAAGGTATTTTTCAAATAAAAATAAGGTATTTTTAAGAAAAAAAGGAATTTTAAACCGAAGTTACTTATGAATATAAGTAACAATTCTATGACTGATGGTAATCGGATTGGATACCAATTTATTATGTCAGGATTTGTATATATGATTACCAATGATAATCGGATTGGATACCGATCTAGTATGTTATGGTTTGTAGTAAGATAGAACAATTCTTATCTTACGTCCTGTTTGAAAACAGGAATATTGTAACAACCCAAAAATTTTGACGAACTTGTGATTTCCTTAGATACAAGGAAAACCTAAGTCTGAATCATGTATGTCAACATGAAGCTCATGATCTGATTTGATTATCAGAGTATGTTTAAGTTCTTATAAGTATTATGAGACTCAACGATAATTTATTAAGTCAAGGATAAGGCTTTATGATGAAAAAAGGCCGAACCATAAATTATGATTTTTGTTCGGGCCAATGAATGATCAGGATAAATTATGACTTTAATAAGATGGTACTGCATATAATAAGCAGTATTGAAATTATACTGTAGTCAATCATCATTACGAATGAAGAAGTAAAAATAAGAATTGGGATCATTCAAGAAAAATCAGAAATAACATTTGGAGCAACAAGGACTAAGTAGCTTCAAGTCCTAAGAAAAAACCTATACACGGTGCATGCAGTTAAGTGCAGATAAATTATGGACTGCAGACCAACAATACTGTACTGTTAATAGTTATAACAGTGTTGACACTATCTGAATTATCAAGAAATTAGACTACGTATTACGGGGAGTGCCAAACATGACCCTAATTGGAAGACACCTCATCAAAGATAATTATCCAATTTTGGGAATTTTTGGTAATTATTGAAAAATGGATAATTATGAAAAGATTTTTTAGTGGATGAAGCTACCATGGCCGGCCACCTCATGGGATTAAGGGGCAAATATTTTGTTTTTAGGGTCAAATATGAAATTTTAAGAAAAAAAAATAATTGTTAGAAATTATGGATTTTTCACCTATAAATGGGCGTTGTGAGGTTGAACTTGAACCATTTAGTTAAATCTCCCAATTTTTAGTTTTCTTCCAACTTCTCCCTCTAGCCTTGGGGGAAAAAAAAAATTAGAAGAAGAAGAAGAGAGAAGAGAGAGTGGCCGGTTGGGGTAGTAAAGTGTGGAGGAAAAATTGTTTTCATTCCAATATCTAGAACAACCTCCCAAGCTCTAGAGGTATTCCTCTTGACCCCCTAAGAATTTCATTAAGTTTTTGATTAAGGATTTATGTGTATTTCAAGTTTGGGTTGTAAGAGCATAAACTCATGTCTCCTATTTTCTTTATGTTTTATGGTTTTTATATGATTGGTGATAATAGATTTATGCTTAGGATATCTTGAATGCTAGCCCTAAGCATGAATTTAATTTTTATGCTCTAGAATGAGTTTTAGGGTTGCATGTGCCTACCAAATTTGTGAATATGTCTTCACATGTTGATTGTTGAATATGGAAGAGAATGATGAAGAATGATGATGATGTATATGTAGGTTAAGGAATTAACCAAAAAACACAATTTGGTAAGTTTAGAAGTTAGCAAATATTGTGTTTTTCATGAAGATCAACAAGTGTAAGGTTGATTGTTAAATACGAATCCAACGCGTTGCATGTTGATGTAGGCTCACGGTTTCGACCATTTGAGGTAGTGTGTGCGAAAGTTTAAACGAAAACCAACCAACTACAAAACTGTCAATTTTCTGATTAAATTGGACAGTTATCTGAAAACTTAATTTTGGGCATTTTAGAGACCGAATCTGTAGAAAGTTGTAATTGAAAAGTTGTAGAAAATGGAATTTCCCAAGTGATTGTTTAAAACGTACTATGTTTCATGAATAACAATTTTAAGTATTATGGTAAGAAATACTTAATTTGTAAAGTTATGATATTTTCAAGTAAACAAGATATTTTTAAGAAAGGAAAATACACCAAGTTACATAAGAATATTGTAACAAGTGTATGACTGAAGGTAATCGGATTGGATACTGATCTAGCATGTTATGATTTATAGTAAGATAGAATGACTCTTATTTTTACGCCCTGTTTAAAACAGGAATATGACATGTTGTCGTGTCTTGATGGAATGATAGACCAAAGCATAGGATAATTTGTAAGTACAACTTCGCCTATAGAATGGGCAAAATGTTTTGATTACATTGCATGTTCTTCAAAAATTCATGCATTGATTTACATGATGTACATATATTTTATGTTTTATTATTGTGACATCATGAAAGCATATTCACTAATAATAAATCACATGATAAGAACAAGATTAAGTTTTCATGTAAGAAATAGTTAGGATCAAGTTTTCAAGTATGATCAACCAAGAATAATATTTCATGTAATATGATAAGATAAATAAATTTTCGTGTGTTGTACCGACTTGCCACGAGGACGGGTTTAAATGGTTTGGTCCATGGTTTGAGTTGGATTGGATTGGCTGCCCCAACCACTCCATGTTAAACGGTTTGGTTCATGGTTTGAGTTGGATTGGACTGGCCGCCCAAATCACTCCATGGCTATGCGTCACGGTACGTGCACTCATGATATGATGTTCACGTAAGGGGCTCAAAGCTAAGTTAAAACAAAAAGTATAATTGATTCATGTTAAATTAACATCAGGAAGCACAATTGATTTATAAGAAAGCATAATCGGTTCATGCATTCTTTTACTAAAAATGTTTTGTGGAATAGAAAGTTGTACTTACTGAGCATAAGCTCATAACTTACGTTCATGCTGTAGCTAAGCAACCTATCGGCAATGCTTGATGCAAGACTGTGGAGAGATGACACTGTAGAGTGTGAAATTTGGGTTGGACACCACCACGGGTTTTGGAAATATGTTATGTAAAATGTATTGGTATTATGTTATGATAAGTCGATAGTACTAGTATAGGATAACCAGTATGATTTGTTACAATGTGGTTTGAAAGCTCGGTATTCGAGTGAATACATATAAATAAGTATGAGTATAAGTTAAGTTTTTTAAATTGAATTTTAAAAAGAAAGAATAAAGAAGAAAAAAAAATATTTCCATATTTTTACGTAAAGCCAAAGTAAGTTTTAAGATAAATTATGTTTAAATAAGCATGGTAAGGTAACAGCTCCACGAAATCGGGTCGTTACAGACTTGGTATTTAAGTTAAGTAAGTACGAAGTTACGGCCCTACGTAGGGCGGGTCGTGACAAATATAGCTTGTTATCTTGCCTTTTTGGAACACTAAAGTAAGAGCGTAAGACAATTTGTAAGTACAACTCCGCTTATAGCATGGGCAAAACGATTCTTATCTTACGCCCTGTTTGAAAACATGAATATTGTAACAACCCAAAATTTTTGACGAACTTGTAATTTCCTTAGATACAAGGAAAACCTAAGTCTGAATCATGTATGTCAACTTGAAGCTCATTATCTGATTTGATTTTCAGAGTATTTTTGAGTTCTTATAAGTATTATGAGACTCAACGATAATTTATTAAGTAAAGGATAAAACTTTATGATGAAAAAAGGCCGAATTATGAATTATGATTTTTGTTCAGGCCAATGAATGATTAGGATAAATTATGACTTAATAAGACGGTACTGCAGTATAATAAGCAATATTGAAATTATATTGTAGTCAACCATCATTACGAATGAAAAAGTAAGAATAAGGATTGAGATCATTTAAGAAAAATCAGAAATAACATTTGGAGCAACAAAGATTAAGTAGCTTCAAGTCCTAAGAAAAACCTATACGCAATCCAGTTAAGTGCAGATAAATTATGAACTGCAGTTTAGTAATACTGTACTATTAATAGTTGTAATAGTATTGATACTATCTGGATTATCAAGAAATTAGATGCGTATTAGGGGGAGTGTCAAACATGGCCCTAATTGGAAGACACCTCATCAAAGATAATTATCCAATTTTGGGAATTTTTGGTAATTATGGAAAAATGGATAATTATGAAAAGATTTTTTAGTGGATGAAGGTACACATGGCCGGCCACCTCATGGGATTGAAGGGAAAATATTTTGTTTTTAGGGGTCAAATATGTAATTTTTAAAAAAAAAAATAGTTGTTAGAAATTATGGATTTTTCACCTATAAATAGGTGTTGTGAGGTTGAACTTGAACCATTTAGTTAAACCTCCCAATTTTTAGTTCTCTTCCAACTTCTCCCTCTAGCCTTGGGGGGGAAAAAAAAGAAGAGGAAGAAGAAGAAGAGAGAAAGAGAAAGTGGCCGGCTGGGGTAGTAAAGTGTAAAGGAAAAATTATTTTCATTCTAAGATCTAGAACAACCTCCCAAGCTCTAGAGGTATTCCTCTTGACCCCCTAAGAATTTCATTAAGCTTTGATTAACGATTTATGTGTATTTCAAGTTTGGGTAATAAGAGCATAAGCTTATGTCTCTTATTTTCTTTATGTTTTATGGTTTTTATATGGTTGGTGATGAGAGATTTATGTTTAGGATATCTTG
The DNA here is from genome assembly GCA_008635985.1 of Ficus erecta. Taxonomy (NCBI): domain Eukaryota; kingdom Viridiplantae; phylum Streptophyta; class Magnoliopsida; order Rosales; family Moraceae; genus Ficus; species Ficus erecta. The sequence continues at coordinate 38,004 of BKCH01001788.1, read as the reverse complement.
AATGCTAACCCTAAGCATGAATTTAATTTTTATGCTCTAGAATGAGTTTTAGGGTTGCATGTGCCTACTTAGTGTTTGTGAATATGACTTCAAATGTTTGAATATGGATGAGTTATGTATGATGATGAATGATGAAGAGGATGATGATTATGTATTGTAGGTTAAGGGATTAACCTAAAATACAATTTGATATGTTTAGAAAGTTAGGAAATATTGTGTTTTTCATGAAGATGAACAAGTGTATGGTTGAATGTTAAATACAAATTCGATGCGCTGCATGTTGATATAGGCTCATGGTTTCGACCGTTTGAGGTAGTGTGTGTGAAAGTTTAAACGAAAAACTAACCAATTACAAAACTGTCAATTTTCGGATTTAATTGGACAGTTTTCTGAAAACTTAATTTTGAGCCCTTTAGAGGCCGAATCTATATAAAGTTATAACTGAAAAGTTGTAAAAATGGAATTTCCCAAGTGATTGTTAAAAACGTACTATATTTCATGAAAAACAATATTAAGTATTATGGTAAGAAATACTTAATTTGTAAAGTTATGATATTTTCAAGTAAAGAAGATATTTTTAAGAAAGGAAAATACACCAAGTTACATAAGAATATGGTAACAAGTGTATGACTGAAGGTAATCGGATTGGATACCGATCTAGTATGTTATGGTTTATAGTAAGATAGAATGACTCTTATCTTACGCCCTGTTTGAAACAGGAACATGACCTGGTGTCTTGTTTTGATGGAATGATAGACCAAGAGCGTAGGACAATTTGTAAGTACAACTCCGCCTACAGCATGGGCAAAATGTTTTTATTACATTGCATGTTTTTCAAAAATTCATGCATTGATTTACATGATGTACATATATTTTATGTTTTATGTTTTATTATTGTGACATCATGAAAGCATGTTCACTGATAATAAATCACATGATAAGAACAAGATTAAGTTTTTCAAGTAAGAAACAGTTAGTATTCAAGTTTTCAAGTATAATCAACCAAGAATAAGATTTCATGTAATAAGATATGACAAGCAAATTTCCGTGTGTCGTACCGACTTGTCACGAGACGGGTTTAAACGGTTTGGTCCATGATTTGAGTTGAATTGGATTGGCTACCCCAACCACTCCATGTTAAATAGTTTGGTTCATGGTTTGAGTTGGATTGGACTGGCAGCACCAATCACTCAATGGCTACGTGCCATGGTACGTGCACTCTTGATATGATGCTGATGTTAGGGGCCCAAAGCTAAGTTAAAACAAGAAAGTATAATTGATTCATGTTAAATTAACATAAGGAAGCATAATTGATTCATAAGAAAGCATAATTGGTTCATGCATTCTTTTACTAAAAATGTTTTGCGGAATAGAAAGTTGTACTTACTAAGCATAAGCTCATAACTTACATTCATGCTGTAGGTAAGCAACCTATCGGCAATGCTTGATGCAAGACTGTGGAGAGATGACATTGCAGACTATGAAATTTGGGTTGGATACCGTCACGGGTTTTGAAAATATGTTATGTAAAATGTGTTTGTATTATGTTATGATAAATCGATGGTACTAGTATATGATAACTAGTATGATTTGTTAAAATGTGGTTTGAAAGCTCGGTACTCGAGTGAGTACATATAAATAAGTATGAGTATAAGTTTTTTAAATTGAATTTTAAAAAGAGAAAATAAAGAAGAAAAAAAAATATTTCCGTATTTTTACGTAAAGCCAAAGTAAGTTTTAAGATAAAGTATGTTTAAGTAAGCATGGTAAGGTAACGGCTCCACGAAATCGGGTCGTTACAAACTTGGTATTTAAGTTAAGTAAGTACGAAGTTACGGCCCTACGTAGGGCGGGTCGTGACAAATATAACTTGTTATCTTGCCTTTTTGGAACGCTAGAGCAAGAGCGTAGGACAATTTGTAAGTACAACTCCGCTTACAGCATGGGCAAAATGTTTTACTGCTTTGTATGTTTTTCAAAAACTCATGCATTGATTTAAATGTTTTTACTGCTTTGCATGTTTTTCAAAGCATCATGTGTTAATGTTTTATTATTGTGGCATCCTGTAAGCATGCTCACTAATAATAAATATTGTGGCATCCTGTAAGCATGCTCATTAATAATAAATCACATGACAAGAATAAGATCTAGTTTTCAAGTAAGAAATAATAAAGATTTAAGTTTTCAAGTATGATCAAAGTAAGAACAAGTTTTCAAGAATGAAAGCAAGCAAGTTGCCTTGTGTCGTACCGACCTGCCACAAGGGCGGGTTTATGTTTAATCCATGGTTGTGAAATTTGGATTGGACACCGCCACGTATTTTGTAATATATGTTTATGTTATGATATGATATTTTATGATAATATAATGATACCGGTACTTAAGATAATTAATACTGGGACAATATTTAAAGTTTATTACAATGGTAATTAGTATGGTTATCAAATGTGTTAAAATGGTTTTACAACTCTGTACTCTATTGAGTACATATAAATAAGTATGAGAATAAGATATGTTTTAAATTTGAGTTTAAAATGAATAAAGAAAAAAAAATGTTTCCGTATTTTTACGTATACAAGAGTATGTTTAAGTAAGTTAAGTATTTAAGGGGGGAGTTGGTGTGTAAGTTTGAGTTAAGATTTTTAAGTTTAAATAGTAAATTATGTTGACTTTTCAGAAAAGACAAAAAACTTTTGGGGAAAAGACAAAAAAAAGTACAGTTTTACTTGAGTGAAACGAAAGTGCCAAACATGCCCTAAGTTAAATAAGCATGGTAACGGCCCTATGTGGTCAGGTTGTTACACAAACTAAATATGAGAGAGTGCAATCGAAAAAAAAATTAATTCAAAATAATAATAATAATAAAATTCCTAGAGAATCTCTTATCTCTCACCCTACATAAAAGAATGAATGTGTGATTTCATTCGTGTTCAAATTTTAGCCACGTGGCGTTTCTTAATTACATAAAATGGCCAAATTGAAACACCCATATTAAAAATGAACATTAATAAACTTATTTGTGGATTCAAATAAAATTTGAATTTGACTTAATTTGTGTTCTTTATACTCCTCCATGTAATATGGATAATTGCTTAGTTCAAATTTTTTTTATTTACGGATTTTTTATTTGTAGAAAAAAAAAATTGTTAAAGTCAAAGATTGTGGAGGTAATTAATATCTCCTTATTTATGATAATACATTTCAAACTGAATATTAATAAAGGATTTTTTTAATTTTGGAAATATTACTCCATTTTCAGCTTATAAATATTACTTCATTTTTAACCCGCGTTAAACATCCTTGTTATGTTCTCTTCTCTCTCTTTTCTTCTTATTTTTATTTTCTTATTTAATTCCTTTAATTTTGTTGGTAAGAATTTAAAGTATTGTTACAGTAATGGATTGTATTTACAAAAGAAAATATAACACATATGTTAATACTCAAAAAATTAAGATTAAAATTAATGCCCCTTACACTACTCTAAACTTAATTAGGAGACATTTCATCCAGGACTTGAATCTTAGAGCCATTGTTTATTAATAATGGTACAACGAATGAAACAAAGAGTCAATTGGTTAGGTAAATTTACGAGTGAGTTGCGGTCATTTCTTTTTCCTATACATTTTATGGTTGATTTGTTTGAAAATTATGCTGTCTTCTTTTAATTATGGTGTGATCCCTATTTTCACTTTTATGAATTTTAAATTTTTTTTTATCATACTCTTTCTCTATCTAAAAAAAAAAGGCTATTGAAGAGTTAAATTGATATTATAGCATTTTTTTTATACCTATATTATCAAATACTTTATGGATATTTATATTATTTTGTGATTATTGAATATGTGGGAGATCGGTGAATCTTGAATTTTTTTTATTAAAAAAAAAAAAATTTAATGGGCACAAATATAACTACTCTTAAAGAAATATGAAGTTAGATTCCTGTACATTTGGAATGCCTTGCTTCAAAAAAGACTTAAACATTGAATAATGCAGCTTGTTCGATTTCGATTAGGATGCTTTTTAACGAGAAGATTTTTCTGATGTCGAAAGTTGAAATGCAAAGTGTTATCTGGTCGTCTTTTAGCCAAGAGTTTTAAGGCACCTGAAACATATGCAGCAGAGAAACAAAGTAAGGACAAGCAATATTTTAGAACATCTTCTAAAGATCCTAGTGAATAAGTTTTGAAGGCTAATTTTAGTTCTTTTGTAGAACTTTGTATATACCGAGAACAAAAATGTTTGAAAGAATCTGATTAAGACTACTGAGAAACTTTCCTACCTATATGTAAAATTGAAGGAGATTAACTCTCTTCATCAGAGCTGGAATCTACCATCCGGCATTCCGCAATTGCTGGAAAGATTCGTTTACGAACATCCAAAAGTGACTGATGCAGATTTTCTGTAGTAGCAACAGCAGTAGTTGAAGTCTCTTTGTTAGAATTGCAATTCCTCATAGGCTTTGCTGCTGAAATTTTGACCTCTCTACACACTTTATCTACCATGATCAAGAAATCGCGAACAATCATGAATAAGCGCAAGCCTTCATCCTTCCCTGCATTCCCATGGAAGTAGTCCGTGGTGCTCTTCACAAGAGCCCTTATCCTCTTTTCTTCCTCTAGCATCCTTGCTGCATCAGCTTCTGCTTGCTCCACAAAACTAGTGAGATTTCGGTGGAATTCGCAACCTTCATTCAGATTACCCATCTCAAGCTTTAAAAAATCTCTCGTCATCAACAATGAATGACCCAATCTTGATATAGTAGCCGTTAGGCCCTCAGCATCTACCATCGCTGCCTTTCTGACGTCTTCAAGTTCACTGCTTAAACCCGAGACCACCTCGAGACCAAGGCTATGATGGTGCCCCTCTGAGCTTCCCTCAGCAATGTCCTCAAGGAAGTCATCAGTCTTCACACTAGACATGCTTCTACTTGCTTCAGCAGTGCGCAGAGCTCTTGCACCCTCTGAACGGATGATCTCCTTCACCACAAAGTGCAAAAGCGTCGTCTTTCCATCCGTTCCCTTTACATCAGCCAGTTTCAGTAGTGTGTCAAGCCTAAATGCCTGCGCGCCACCACGGTAAGTTCCATCGTTCATGCGATTCCCAGTTTTTAGAACCGCTTCTAAAAGCTTTAAGAATAGCCTGCTGCTTCTGAGCTTGTTGCAAGCAACCTGCCATTTAAGATGGGGCATTATCAAAGAATCAAACTGACGTGACATCTATAGTACTAAAGCTACAACAAAACATGATATCTTGTTATGATATGAGAATATATAGTGTCATTAAATGGTTAACTGGTATCTTATTACCTCCAAAGTTGCCAAGGATTCTTTAACACTAGAGGACTCCTCCTGAAAGGAACACATGAACAGCAATGACTCTAGTCGTTTAAAGGCAAATGGGATGTCAACCAAGACCTTGAGGAACCGCTCTGCAGGGCCAAGTAGAGAAAGATCGCCTGTGTACAACCTAAGCTTTAATTCCTCTTCAGCGGTTGGGCTAACCTTCAAGAGTGTTTGGAGGAGATCTATTGGAAGCTCATTGCCTGATTCATGAACATGTGAACTAGTGAGACCTTTTAAACTCAACAACTGCAGTATAAATGTATCTTTTGCCTAAATCAAGATGTTCGAAGAGAAAGAGACTTGCCTTCTTGAAGAGCATCAACAACTTCTTCTGTTGTCACATTCAGTGCTCGCAACAGAATCGATAAATTTTGTGCTTTTTTAGTTTCAATTATCTGAATGTACTGAATAGGCTCTAAAGTCGATAATTCTTGCCTGCGTTTATTTTTGTTCTTGTCGACAGTCGTATAACCAAATAAAGACTCTATCATCTCCTCATTAAACCTGCATAAAGTTGGTAGTTACCAATTTGTCTTTGCGTTTTTGCCTGGTGAAAAAAAAAATATATAATTAATGTGATGGGATCATAGTCTTACTGGAATGATCCCGCACTGATCTCATGCCACACCATTGATTGATCAGTATTCATGAGAACAGTCTTATCCCAAAAGAATGGCTTCAGCTTGGCCTTTTGAGATCCCGATTCAGCATCAGAATCGTCACCACGAGCAGAATCACCTCGTGCTTTGTGAGGTGGTTTCAGAGGAGGCTGGCTTTTACCAGGCAAAGCTTTTGGTGGAGCAGGCGGAGGACGCATCAATTTCGGAGGTGGAGGAGGGTGAGGACCAGGAGGAGGAGGTGGTGGTGGTCCAGGAGGTGGTGGAACAGATTTTCCGGGTGGAGGTTTCAGTGGAGGAATTGGCGCTGATGATGAAGCTCCAGATAATTCACGATTTTCATATTCGTGGACAAATTGCTCATAAACTTCCCACTGCTTGTTCCGAACTCTTTGTGACTGGAATTTTCTAATCTAAAAGACTTATGTGATGAACCTGCAATGGTAAAATTACAATAAGAATACACCATAGAGTATTTAATCATACAATAAAAAGAAAAAAGAGAAAAAAGAAGAACACAAAAAACTCATATATACCAGTAGAAAAGTCATTTGAGGACAAGGGAGAAGAGCTCTTTCGTCTTTATATCCATCCCGTTTTTGCTACTCTTCTTTAAACAGCAAAGAGAAGCAGGGCAATAGCAGAACATAATCCCATTGCAGTTCCAAGAGATGCCATTTTTCTCATCTGATTATTTGATGAAGGATGAGGAGGAGGGGAAGAATGGAGTGAAGGTGGAGGGGCCGAGCTGAACAAATCTGCAGGGAAAATGTCTTCTTTTTGAGCCTCAGGTGTAGGTGTTGGAGCTGATTCAACCACATCTTTCCACTTAAACGGGTCTTCTGGAGCCTCAGCTGGGCTGCGAATACGGAGAAAGGAAGCTGGCTGGTGCCGGAGCTGGAGCTGGAGCTGGAGCTGGAGGATTGACTGGCGGCGCAGCTGCATACACTTTGCCTTGCGTTCTAGTGCGGCTTCGTGATATTGACTGAACCGAACCTGCAGGTGCTTTGACTTGCTTTCGAGGGCGGCTCCGTGATGTTGACAGAACCGCCGTGGTTGCCAATAATCTCCTAGGATTACTTGACCACCAAAGAGTAGCTCAATACACCCCATGAACCACCTGCAGCTACTCTGTCTATTAGAACCATGAAATAGAATATTTTTCTTTCTCAAGCAATTGAAAATCTTTTGCTTCATGCTTGGAGGCAGAATTTTGATTGCGTTGTGTATCCGTCTTGCAGTTAATAGTGCCAACTCGGAGTCACTCCTTGCTTCTTTTTGTGAGATGTACAAGTCAAAAGTTTTCACTGCATATTTCTCATCTATCATTCCCTGCAGTGAATCCAAGCAAGCACTGCCTGCAATCGAAATACCAAGTTCAAACACACGAAATCATTCTGAAAAACTGAATACATATCTATATATGACTCTAATATTGCAACAGAGTAAAATTTTAGTCCTGTCTTTCGTGTTTGCTATACGACCCCAAATGACATATCACTCAAATCTCCATATGTTTTTTTTTTTTTGGGGAGGGGGGGGAGCTAATGAGATCATAACTGTCATTAGTAAGTTTTGCGTACACTAGCAGGATTTGGAAAGGAAAACATAGGAAACAAAAAAAGAGTATAGTTAAAACAATTTAATTAACCAAAATCACCATATTGACTAAAGCTTTTGTTGTTTTCACCAGAATACGATGCATATAAGCAACTTCTGTTTCAAAATCTATTAATGTCTTCCATTGCCCTTGTTTTAATTCCTCAAATGCTTATGTGATATTGAGTTTCACCATAGATTTGTTTCTTCTCTTTATTATATGTCTTTGATCTTGGATAATTTAGAAACAAGGATAATTTCAAAGAAGCAATTGGCCAAAGTCTGACATATATTTCAACAGAAAGAACCAAGTAGAAGCAGAAATAAATTACTTGATTCCCAAGCTACCGTTTTTAATTGAGAAATCCGCAAATGGGTACAAATATATACAATATTTAAGGTCCTAATCCCGTCATAATCACATAAAATATGTATAATAAATGTTGACGATAAGGATTAAGAATGACGGATTAACATACCATATTTCGTCAATTTCCTGCGTGACCAAACCATCTCCGCTTCTGAAAATCGTTTCAAGAATCCTTCTGTTTCCTTGCGAGACCTTAATTGCCAAGGCCCAAATCAAAACGACAAAACAACCGCATAAACGACTCTTCTCAATACCATTGCTTTTCCATATATTGTGACTTCTTCCATGTTTTTCCTTCTCATTTCATCGAATTTCTCAAAACAACCACCTTTGCCTTGTGTGTATATATATATTTCAACGTCTGTCAACAACCCACCTAAAATTCATCAACTTTACGCAAAACCCATGAATTTGAATGCAAATATAAACATGCCAATGCCATGCACAGGTCTAATCCTTAATGGAAGCTGAAACTAATTGCCAAGGTGACAAGAGTTTAATTATTTGGTAAATATTAATGATAATTAACAGAGATTAGAAAACAAGTGCTCCTGCAAATAGCTCTAATCCGGATGGAGCTAACATCAAAACTAACAACAAAGATTATTCATACTATTTTGGAATTATAAAAAGAAAAGAAAGAAAATTGATTTTGTTTTTTTGTTGGGATTTTTATTGTTCGTTCAGATGGTTCTTGCTATACATAGAGAGAGAATGAGAATGACGCATCACGCGTATTAGGGAAGTGAGGAGAAAAATGTGGGACACCCATAATTGTTTTTGATTTTTTTCTTTTTTGCCCCTAAATATTCTTTCCTTTTCTTTTCTAATTTCTGTAGGAATAAGGAAATCTCTTTCTTATTTTCCTTTCTCGTTACTCATTTTTCTCTTCCATTCCTTTTTAACTTAGAGATTTTGCTTGCAAATTAATATGTACTTAAAAATAAAGATTTGCCTTTTTGGTTGGAGGGAAGGTCCTCTATTGGAATTACAAACTTTATTTTGTAAGCGGAATTAATAGTACAATACAATTAACTGTTGCTTTTAATTGTTGACGTTTTATTTACGCTTGCGTTCTTATTAGCGTTTTATTAAGGGTTTTTTTTTTCAGTGAAGGTTCTTAAAAATATATGTATATATGTATATATCTATAATGCGTTATTGTTGTTGGTTTTTAAGTAATATGGTTTTTGGTTACCTACAAACTAACTTTATATTTTAGAGTTAATTACATTATAGCGTTCCAATATCTTTTTGGCATCTATGATCAATTGAATTATCCAAAATTAGACTTAATATATATATATATATATATATATATATTCTTTCTTTAACAGTCATTGCTTAGATGAATAACATTCAATCTGCATAATCAGTTGTCACTGGTTCAATCAATCGTTTAGGTTGATTTGTTAGTTGTTATGAATTGAGTTATGGTTTCAGTTTAAGAGAAGTGTCTAAAATCACGTATGCATGTACATTATATTAGCAATATTCGAAGGAATTGAAATAACATGCTTCTTATTAAGAAGTAGAATCCGACATCAAAACGAACATTTTATTAGTTTGTGAAGTCATTCACCGTGGGAAAAAAAAAAAAAAAAAACATATATTATATATATATATATATATGAATATCGATCATCCTCATCTTTTTATTTATTTTATTTTTTTTTTTAAGAAAACAGTCGATCATGAAAAAGTAATTGCAGTTTGTAAAAAATATAGAATAAAATAGAAAAAGAAGACAAAGATTTAACGAAGTTTGGTGATTGTGACTACTCCTCTGAGATCAGAAAAAGGAAAATCACTAATAAGGAGCATAGACAAAAAGCTCCATATAAAGGAAGATTACAAGAGATAAGTCGGGTAATTACTAATTGTCAACAATCAGCCATAAATGATAAATGGTAACAAATTGAATCCAATCAACCATAAGAGGAAACTTCCAATATATGTGGTAGCAAAATCTCAATCTTCTTCATATCTCAATTTTAAACATAGTTCCCCAAGAAATAAAAATAATTAGAATATTCCCAATCCCAGGTATTGATGTCTTATACTTTGTCGTTTATCTAATTTGTCGTCGTTTGAAACGTTTTATTGTTTTAGTTTGTTGTCGTTTTCTTTATTAATGTCGTGTTTGAAATCATTGTCGTTTGTTGCCCTCTGTGAAAATGGATCATGACAAGAAAATTTTTTTGCCTTAATAAAGAGAGTCAATTGGGGATGTAGCTCAGATAGTAGAGCGCTCGCTTAGCATGCGAGAGGTACGGGGAATCGATACCCCGCATCTCCATTTTCATTTCTTTCTTTCATTCTTTTTTGCATTAATTGTTTTCTCTTTTTATCCTCTATGTAGTCTTTTTTGTCGTCTTCAAATTCACATTGTCGTCGGCTTGTTTACAGTCAGATGGCGGAGGGTTCAGACTTCACTCATCATGTAAGATTTCCATGCTCTTTTTGCCGAAACCTTCATTCATTTAGACCCTTTGTGTTACTCTTTTACCGTAAAATTCTTCGTTTTAGGCGCGAAATGTGGATAATTTTTTGCCCATTTCTTTTTCGTGGGCACGCGGTGGGGTAGTTATTGGTGATGAGGCTAGAGTCAGTTGCGGCAAACTGTTTGACAAAATGCTTCACAGAGACCGTGACTTCTTTAAACGCAATTATTTTGGGACAACGTTGAATAATGTAAGAGTACTTCTAGAGACACCGATTCTAATCTCAACTTTGACGATGTCTTTTCGTCGGTAGTTTTAATTATAGATGCTAACAAAACAACGACAAGACAGCTCACATGTCATATTTGTTGTTATTCAAATGTTCTCTAGCATTTTCATAATGTTACGACAACCAAGACTAAAGTGGCTTTAGCAGTTTTTGGAACTGGGATAGAGGGTTTAGGAATTCATTGGTTTTCTAGTCGAAACTTGTGGAGAAATTTATAAAAGATTTATAATAATTGGCTGATGAAATGCTCTTGTTTGAAAGGGAAAATTTTCCAGTGTCATGTTGTATGTATTTATATCAGGTTATGGGCGGAATGGTGATTTTTCTTGAGAGATTAAAAGTCATTTGTTGAATGGTTTTGAAAGGGGTAAAGCCTGATCAAGTTATTATTACTACTTTAATGGAAGATTATGGTCGTATAGCGGTCTTCCAAACTTGAATTTCCATGTTGAAGTTCAACTTCTTCACACACCAATGTTTTTCAGAAAAGAACATCGAATTTTTTGAATATGTGCTGATATCCACACAGTTACAAACATAATTTCTAAGCTTATGGTGATTACCATCAATAACAAGTGTACATTAAATATAGAAACCAGATTCCCATGCTATGGCCATTTCAGAGATAGATACACTCTCTTTTATTTAGAAGATAGCCATTATATAATATTATAGAAACCAGATTCCCATGCTATGGCAATTTTTTTCGTTGCAGATCCATCCACTTTATTTGGTTCTTGTAATCACTTATTTTATCATTTGGCCTTTTGGTTTCATCATCTGAACCAAAAGAACTGCTAATGAAATTAAAAATTTTGCCTCCAACATTGACACTCATATCTGTTGCTTTATCCCAAGGGAACGGCTTTATTGGTTTGGTTGCTTCGAGAAGATCTTCTATGGGAATCTTTGGTTTTGAAGGGTGGCAGTGGAACAATATGGTGGTTGTACTTTTCTGGGTCTGGACAAAAATCCTGCAGATTAGTGAGATTGGGGGTGAGAGGGGAAATTGGAATCTGATCGGTTAACTATGAAAGAGTATATTCCGACACGCACACAAGTGAAGGTTGCTTACCTGATCAGCATGCATCTTCTTCACAAATATCTTGAATAAATTGAAGTTTGCACTTTGTAGGAGATCGACTGATAGACGAAGGTAAGTCACCCCATACATCCTCAGTTTTGGTGGCCCCTCTTTGTTAACACCATTTGGCCTAGCATTTAAAAGGATTTGGTTATAGGCATAGCTATCATACCTTGGAAGAGCATTCTCCCCTGCAACTTCAATGTTCTCTCGCCAGCCTCCACTTAAAGCCTGCACAAACATGTGAAATTTTTTTATTGTATCTTTGATTAAGTAGTTTAATTGGAACCAAATTTTGAATTTCCGCAGTTCTCAAATAATTCAGCATTTTGAGAAGTTTATGGGGGATACATGCATAACAATTAAATAGATGACGCAGACTAAATTCTCAGTCAGGAAGTCTAGGGAGCTAGAAAATCCTGTTTGGCTCATCGGAAGTAAATTTATAGCTTTTACCTGCTGCACAAGTTCCTGAGGCCCGCTTTTTGCATTTGCACTTTGTTCAGATTCCTCATTTCCAAACATGTGAAATTGAAGATGGCATGATGCCTTGAAGCATCCTTGCTATTGGTCTATAGCCGTCTCTATCATCCAAGTTGTAGTATCCTGCAGTAAGCTCTGCAGCATGATTCGGCGCTTTGTACCACCAGTGGATTCCAGAGACCTGTTTTGGTAATGAAATGTAAGCATTCGTTCAACATTGATTGGAAAATGGTAAGTACTAATCATATTTTATTTTTTGACTCTAGGAGACGTACTTTGATTGCCAACACTAATTGCAGCCCAGAAAAAGCTTTGTTCGCTTCCTCCAGGATCTGATCACCATGCGCAAGGAGTTTGTTAGAATACCAAGTCAGGAAGAACTTCCCTTTATCAGTGAGGTATGTCCCATTGGATCGAAAGAATCCTGTAGCATCTGGTTTGTCATTGTATTTGCCTGCATCATCCGGTAGTTCCCATTCTGGATGGCCTGCACTTCTTGCTGCCGCTTTGAAATCTGCTTCTAGATATTTGTCATAGCACTGCATATGTTAAATAACATCCTTTAGTCTTAAATTTCCTTAAATTGTATATTTGAATGCCAGGACAAAAAATATTCAGTTCCACCTGAAATTCTCCAATCCCAGGAAAAGCCCAGCCTTGGGTTTCCGGATAAGAGGGGTAACGGAGTTCTCCAGCAGGGCCCATGCCCACTTCATGTCTAATATGAGTCCATTGTCTAAGAAATCTGACATAGTTTCTCTGAAGCTCTTCATGTAATCTCTGTATATCTGTTGAAAAGATAAAAAGAACAACAAAAGTTCTCAGATGAAGAGAATAAGATTAGTATATTATAGTTGTTGGATCAAGATCCTAATGTAGAATCTATGAACATAATAAAAGCATTTAAAACTGGTGAACCAATTTCCCTAGCTAGTTATATTGTAAATATACTCGATTATACAGAGTTGCCGACAAGATTTATCCCTAACTAACATGAAGTGTTCTTGAACCTTACCTCAACAGCAGTTCGTCCATGAAACAGAGGCTGATTATCCACCCCTAAACTGAGGTATTCTGGGTTCCTAGTACCTCTGCAGTTGGTGTAAAAGATATCGGGATTCGACTTTCCGATGTCACGGACCCACTGAGGGATTGGTATGTAAACAGCATCTCCGACATTGCCACCACATTGGTGGAATGACATTATAGCTTGCAGTTTCAGTCCAAAGTCTTGAACCAGTTGAAACAAGCTCCTGTAACCACTCCAGTCATATAGCTTTGGTCCTTTGGACTCCACAATCCCCCACCAGACATCGGCCATAACCCCATCAACACTGGCGCTTTCAGTTCCTTAAGCTGTTTTCTCAAGGACGTCTCTGTTTCCTACAGCATTATCGGCCGGAACAGCATCCAACTGGTACACAAAGATTAACAAGGTAAGCGCAATTTAACATTACTAATCCTGTTATATAAGAGCATAAATATGTTTCATTGTAAATGCTTAGTGACTTACTGGAAGCATCACATAGAGTGGCACATAGTTTGCTAGCATTTTCTCATCATAGGCCTGCATTTTTTCGGAGTAGAAAGGAAAGTATTTAGTGTTTTACTTCTGGGAAATGGAGATGATACAAACTGCTTCAGTTCTGCATGCTTTTTATGGAGTAAAAAATCAGTCTAGTGGCACCCTCATATCTCAATGAGCAAGACGTGTATCAATTTCTTTGATCCTGGTAGGGTCACACCGTCATAGCTATATGATTAAACAATTATTTCATGCATTTTCTCTCGTGGGGCCTAGACCCCAGACGCCAACAACCGTCCTTGCAAAAGTGGGCATTGATAATTTGTTAGATTCTTTTTTTTTTTTTTCTTTTTTCTTTTCGTTCAGAAAATGGTATTTTAGTGTCCACGACACAAGGCTTTAACCTTTTGAATGACCTTACCCTACCAAAACGTTTCTCAAAGATTGTGATATTATTATTTATAAATAATGTTGAAGTGTTTTTTCCTTGCTACTGAAGGATATGCTATAAATGGAAAGTAGGATAGACTTCGTATTTCACTGTCCCATTGAGAACCCAAATCATTGAACCTTTTTCATATCTTAGCACGTGAGATTTTTTAGAAACTCCTGAGCTGTCTGATTATGACATTGATATTTTTCATAGCAATAATAATAACTCTTTCTCTTTGCTACAAGATACCAAAGTAACTTTTTATTTTTATTTTTTTATTTTATTGAAAAGTAACTCTGACACAAGAAGTTATGTGACATATTGAGTTTACCATTTTACCTCTCGTCCCGTGGTGGAAATTCCAGAAGCTACCACTTGAGGTGTACTCCTGATTAAATTGTTGAATTCCAATGTGAGAGCGTCCTCGAGTCGTCGTCGTTTCTTTTCTTCGCTCTGTTTGGTTGTTGTGCACTTTCTGTTGGATTTACCAACGGCATTTCCCTGTGAAAGTACCTGATTTTATCTCCTAAACCACCTGGTGTTGAACGTATAATGGCCGTCGTGGTGTCCATAACTTAATCCCTCGCTTCATCGCCAATGGCTCAAAATGCTCTATGCGGACAAATGGTCAAGGACTGCAACATTGAATGCATAAATATTGAATATGTTAATCCTTTTTGTATTTTCTTGCAATTAACGGCTCTGAGATGTGTTTTTCTTAACGTTTAATTGTCGAAAGCATTGCTTGTTTGTAGGTTCTTTGAGTTCGAAAAATGGCGAACGCTTGTTTTGGATTCTCAAATGGAATCCTCTAGTTCGTAAGCAAAGAATGCAATGGTTGCCAATCGAGTTACAAGTGGTAGGGGGGCCGCTTCTGATCTCTTGCAAGGCCAACTGAATGAGGATCGTTGGTTATTTTTTCTGGTCATTGTTTATTTGGTTTATTCATTTACCAAGTCATTATTATTATTATTATTTTTTAACAAAAACTGATTGAGCAAAGTAATTGTCGTCTTCTCCTTGTACAAGACAAAAGTATGAAAATGATTATTTATGTACGAATTAATGTCGGGTGTATGTGCACAACAATACTGATTTGATGAATGTAAAATGGAAAATATTATTTATGAAATATAAGATGAATTATTGACGGTATAAAAAATATTCTATTAGACTTCTAAATTTAATGTGATTTTGATAAGATTTAACGATTTTATATATGTTCTAATATCAAAGTACCCCAATGTATAAAACTCTGTATAGGATAATATCGTTGGTATTAATCAAAATGGTATATATATATATATATATATATATATATTTTTTTTTCCTGAACTTAGAACTAATTACTGTTCTTCATATCACAACTCAAAATATCTGGTTGGCAAATATATTTTTATATTTCCTGGTATCTATCAACATTTATGTGACCGCCTTGTTTCGCCATTTCGAAGGCAAAATAGAAAAGGAGACGACCACCTTGTCCCAATATTTGTTACTTGACAATTCAAAATTATTATTTTTAATAATTTGAGAATTCAGTTATAAATTATGACAATTTTATAAAATTATTGATTATGAATCATCAGACTCATCAAGTCTCATTAAATGTAATACCTGTATTATGATTTTGTTATGATTTAAAGACCCTGGCTCATTCAAGTGGTACTTGAAAATGTCAATACAAAAAATCATTAGAAAAATCCAGCAAAAAGTAAAATAACTGAAAGAAGAAACTCTATGATCATTATTCAAAATGGGCCAAAAATTAAAGAAATAATTACGCAATATGTCAAGTTTTTATCCTCTCTTTTAAGAAAAGATATAGTTTTTCTTACAATATAACAGGAACATCCATTTTTTAATGGTGTTGGAGTTCATTTAACTTTTAACAATTAGAACAAACAGTTGGAGTTCATACATTTTTTTCACGTTCATTAATTATACGGTAAGTAACATCTTGATTTCATAATAATTGATTTCCACCTCTCTCTTCAGTCAAATTTTCGTTTTATTTTGGTCTGCAAAAAAAAAAAAAAAAAATTGAAATCTCATTTCACTTGTTTTGAATTTTGACTTTCGTTGGCATATTGTTGATGGAATATATTATTACTATAAAAAAATTGCAATTTTTATGATAATTAGATAATCTTTATAATTAGATTTGTTCCGCTTTTGTTGTTTGGGTGAATGTCATTATAATACGATTGCAATCTTTATGATAATGACCGTAAAATGGATTCATTCTCAATTTTCAATATGTTCAATTGTCAATTAATCATGATGAGATTTATGGGGGTTTTCCACGTATTGTTTTGGGATTTTTTTTTACTTCCCTTTTTTTTTATTTATTTTCTTTCAATTGTAATTGTGATCTCTGTGATTTTTATTCTTTAATTCTTTCTAGACGATTCTTAAATGCCTCACGAAGGGGTTCTCTATCTAAATTTTGGATTTCTATGTATGTATAGACACGTGTGTATATTTTTATGGTATGGAGCCTTTGACTTCCACGTTTTGAATATGGAGCTTGTATCCCAACAGACTAAACCATTCCCCTTTCATCTGGTTTGGGTACGTTAATTTTTTTTCCCTATTTATAAGGTTTTATTTCGTACATTAGTTTAACTCTAATTAAATTATACTTTTATTTTTTGTTAGATTTTATCTTTTTCTGAAAAGTTAACAAAAATTATAACTAGTTTTTAAAAGTCAATTAACTCTAACTTAAAAATTTTAACTCCAACTAATGATTTAAATGGATGCTAAGTGTGTGTTGCTTGTTTTTTTTTTTTTTTCAAACATTCTTTATGAGTTTCTACTTAATTCATTATGAATGGAAGTTATTATATTATCTTTGTATACTTTTTACACATTCTTAGAGTATCTCCAATGCAATACTAAAAGGTTGTATCAATGGTAAATTTTGGTATTTGAATGAAAAAATTGCACTCTAATGAAGTGCTGGAGTGCTATATTTGATGTTAAATTTGTCAAATACTAAAGTTTGTGGCAAATTACCACAACATATAGCCAATATCAAATACAATATTTTGATTTCTATTAATTGTTGGCTTGAATTTTGACATTTATTTATTATAATAGTTTTACTTTTAAACTATTTAAATATTAAATATTCACTTTTACAAGTTTTAAAGGACAATAATAATGACAAAAAGTAAAATAACATAAGAAATAGCATATGTATTGGAGTACAAAGTAGAATAATACTATTTTTTACACTTTTATTACAAATATAACATTGATATAGACTAATGCATTGGAGATGGTCTTATAATTATTTAAAATTATAAACATTTTAACCCTGAATTAAAGGCCTTAAATATGAGATACCATTTAAGGAATATACAGTAAATAACATACTTATTGAAGCTAAAATAATTAAATAACATACTTATTGAAATAAATATTTAAAAAATGAATTTATTATTTACCTAGCAATATACATTATTTACCTAGTAATAAAATACTTATTTATCTATAAACATATTATTTACTTAAAAATTTGTAAGTATGTTATTTATTTCTGTTAACCTCCGCACCTTTCTCCTTATCATTCCCAACCACTATTCGGGGCCATGGCCTGTATACACCCACTTTTAAGGCCCAATTAATTAACCCATTAGACCTCCCATCTGAATCAGATGACTGAAAACACTTGACACAAATTTAATGATCATTAACTTAATATGACACAAATAATAATAATAATAATACTAGATCAATATAAAAATAAAATTAATCTAAACTTAATTAAAAATTTATATAATGTTGATTGAGCGTAAATAATTTATGTTATATTGGTCAAATAGGTTAAAAAAAAAAAGTAGTTATTTAAATTTGTTTCTCTTTTATTATTATTTTCAGAATATTTTGAAGACGATAGGTTTTCAGTTTCAAGAAGTATTTATTTATATATATACACAACATATCATTAAGTGTGTAATAAACATAAAAACTTATACATATGTACATATACGATATAACATTAAAGTGCGCAGAAAAATATGCAGACCATGAACAATAATAAGAAGAGCATAAAAGAGAAGAAAAAACGCAAATTTCCAAAACCATTCAGCATTTGAAAATTAAAATAATTGTTAATGATAGATATTAATTAGCATATCCTAGAATGTATTTTTATGAATGGTACAAATTAGTTCAGGTCAACAGCTATAAAAAAAAAATGGAAATGGAGTACATCATTAATAAATTAAGGACAGAATTGAATTGGAATTAGAAAGAGCTCCATCCCGAGAAGAGATGGCAACAGGTTTGTCTCTTTGCTCGATTTTCTATACCATATATCCCTCTATCAATGCTCCTCTATTTATTTATTTATTTAAATTTAAAATAGGAAATTCAAATCTTTTGTTTTTTTGATGAAGTCATGATAAAATTATGGTTAAGTCATGATTATGATTATGATTACGATTACGATTATTATTTTGAATACTCAACCCCAATAGCCCAACTGTTAATATGTCAAAAATTAAATAAAGAGAAAATCTAAAAATTACACTCTCTTTTTTTTATATATATATTTTTAAATTTTAGTTTTAGCTAATATTACATTTCCTTTAAGTTCTTGATGATGGAAAAATTATTCCTAGAGTTTTTCAAAAAGAGTTAAAATATATGACTCTGAAAATAATAAGATCATCTCCAGATCCTTTTATTATTCACCAAAAAAATATACGGCTCTGGCTGATCAAAATTTTTTAATGTCAAAAGTAGCCTCTTGAATACTTTTTAAGTAAATAACCTCAATTGGTATTTAAATATCATTTTAACGTTTTTTTAAAAATCTATATAGTGAATGCACAACATAATCATATTGACTAATGATTATTGAGTTATTATTATTATTATTTTTTGGTGGGGCAGGAGTTAAATTTTTATATTTTTAGAATTCATTTCATTTAAATTTTTAAATAGGTAAATTGGTTTTACATAAAAATAGGAAATGCTTAAAATAATTGCTCAATTGTTTATTATTTAGGCTATTTTTGATATTTTTGAGAACTAGCGTAAATGACCTATTTATTTACCGAAAAGAAGCCCCTCTTCCATGATGAACAAATGGTGAAGTTGGATGGAAAAATGGGAAAATAATATGCAAGAAAATAGTTAAGTTGAAGACTAAAATGTGACCAAAAAGGCAAAAGATCTAAATGCAAGGTACTACGCAATTAGGAAGCAATGCAGAGAGAGAAGAGACAATTTAACATTTTTATGCAAAACTTGACTGTTGACTTGGGTAGTGGAACGTTATTAAACGTGAAGTCGGGACGAGAAGAATATGAACGCATAAAGAATGTTTTATTGAATATCTAAAAGGAGAATGTTGAGTATTGCATTTTTTTATGGAAATTTTTGTAATTTCGAATTCTGTTGTTTAAAGTTAAAAAAAAAAAAAAATTGAATTCTTCCCTATTTTACAAGAAATTCGTGCTAAAGCCCCTACACAAAATTAGAAATATGTTGTTGTGCCTTCATTTTATAAGGAAAATTCAAACAGTTCTTACTCAATTGTTAAAATATATAAATATGTCTGTACTCAATATAATTTGTTTACATATTTATCAAAAAAAAAAAAAACAAATAAATTGTTTACATAATGCCTCTATTGAGAAATCTTTTGACTCTATCACCTTGTGCACTCATTTGCAATTAATGTTGGATAGATAGGAAGAAGATTCAAAGTTTTAGACCACAAATTTGAAACTTAGAAAGATTTTTTTTTAATTAATGAAAATATGTGTCCATAGCCCCATTGAAAAAAGTCAGTTTAAAGTGTCACATTTGCTTCAATAGTCAAGCCTCATGAAAGCTTAGCATTCACTTCAAGTCAAGTGTCATATGATATTAGAATGTGCATTTAAATTGAACGTTACATTTAAAAGTGAAACTTAAATTTTGTATTCAAATAAAATATGTGTTTGGATAATTTTATTAAAGGTAACATTCAAATAGTATAAAAAAAATTGTGGTTACAAATTAAAAAAAAAAAGTGAAAATTTAAGATTTATATTTAAGTTGAACAATTATAAAATAATAAAACATTTAAATATTTACATTAAAATAATTGCATAATCAAACATATATTAAAATATAAATGGATCCAAATGAATGTTGATTTTTCCGAAAGAAAGAGTCAAAGTCTCGTGGTGGAGGTAGATGATGGTGAATTGTGACGAAAGGTGAGGGCATTTTTAATTGACCCTGCAGCTATAACTGGTCAGTAATAGAAAGTAGTGAAAGTACGCTGGGCACTTGGCACTCCCGGTGCTCATCCACTCTTTCTAATTCTCTCCTTTTATGGCCTTCACGTGCCCACACTTTCCTCCTTTCACCGTTTCTTACTGACCCATTAAATTCCAAAAAAATAAAAAATAAAGACCTACTCTCTTCCCAAAAGATGCACTTCTCTCTTTCACTTTCTTCATCTTCCTCATCTTCCTCTTCTTCAACATGAGAAAAAGACGAAAAAGAACCCATCCACTCTCATCTCTGCTAAACCAGTAAAAAAAAAAAAAAAAACCCACAATTTCTTTCAGATTCAGAATTTTCCTAGATCAGAATTTTCAGACCCCAGATAGAACTGAAACAGAGATTTCTTAAAAAAGAAAAATGTGTTATGTGGGCAAAGCAACAAAGATCTTCATCTTCATAGTCACAGTGCTCGTGGCTCTTGGGCTAGTCTTGGGATTCGGGCTTCTGCGCCATGGTCTCCAGAAGTCCCACAAGTGCTCCGGCGACTCCTGCCAATCTCCGCCGGTCGTTTTCCCCAATCCGACTCCGAATCCCAGTTACAGCCAATCAAGCCCAGCAAGCCCTGATCCGAGCTCGTCCCAACCCAGCCCACCAGGCTCTGTTCTCAGCCCACCCAACCCAAATCCAACTCCGCCTCCGCCCGACTCAAACCAAAACCCAAGCCCAGGCCCACCTCCGCCCATCTCCAACCCCACTCCGCCGCCGCCCCGACTCTGACCCCAGCCAGCCGCCGCCATCTCCGCCGCCGCCGGAGGTAATTGTAGGGCCAGCGCCGACCTACAGCCCGCCGAAATCGGCCCAGCTGACTCCAGGTCCAGTCCAAGCTTAGCTTAGCTGCATTTAGTAAGGCGTTTTAGAATAAGTTTATTCTTTTTTGGTTCAATTAGAGATTTCTTGATTCTTGGTTAAGTTTGTATAGAATTGTTGGTTTTTAATTTCATTTTTGTTCTTTTGGGTTACTTCAATTTCTTCGGAAAATGGGTGGATTCTGATAATGTGGGTTGGGGGAAGATGGACTTTGCAAGTTTTGTTACTGATATCCTCGAGAATTACTAAATTTACCATTGGTTTGTCCCTGGAAATAGCTGTAATTACAGTGGAGTCCCTGTGTTTTCATTGACTGCTACTTGGGATGGTTTGGGCGATCACCGGGCCCTCGAGACATGATGCCCCCTTTGACCTTGAAAGTTTACGGTCCTGTTCTTTTCTCGTTTCGTTTTTTTGACCCCTTTCCCTTTTTTTCTTTTTCTTCGTTTTTTTTTTTTTTTGGAAAAGAAAATTTATATATATATATATATATATATTTGGAAGCTTGCGATCTGCTAAATCCGAGGTATCTAATGACAAAACTTTTGGCGTACAGTTGTAGTTGGGTTTGTTTTTTAAAATGACGCAATTGACCTTATGCTATTATATTGTAATTGTTGTCTTGTCATTTGTAAATATTATTGATTTAATTATTAGATTAATTTTTTAAAAGTTTTAATTACAAGTATTAGTCATATTAAGAATTTACAATGTGTCATGTGGAATTGCTTCTAATCATCGCTTAAAACTATTAAAAAATTAATTCAATAATTAAAATAATATTGCTTCTAATCATAACTTAAAACTATTAAAAAATTAATTCAACAATTAAAATAATAGTGTTTATCAGTAAACTAAAAGTTTAGTTCCTATTATAAGTTTTGTCTTTTCTGTGCCATCAAAATTCTAACATTTTGATTACTAACGAGCATACTTAAAACATTACAATGAAAAAAAAGAAAAAAAAAAAAAGAACAGTATTATTCTAGAAAATTTACCTACAACAAGCTTTCCTTTATATGAAAAGAATGAATCAAAATGGAAGTTAGTAAAAGTGCATTTGGTCTCGGTTTTTCTCAGGAAAACGGGTTTTTTTGTTTTTTGTTTTTTTTTTTTGTGTGATGAAAAAAAGCAAGGTTATTAATTTATACACCATGAAAAGACGAGAGGACAGAAGGGAGAAGACAAGATGAGGCTAAGCCAGCGTGTCCCAAGCTGTCCTAATTAGAATTATTCGTTTGCATGAAAGAAAAGGTCCCCCAAAGGGCTGAGAATCCAATACAACTTTGTCCTTTTATCCCTATTCCCTTGACTCATATATCCTGCGTTATGATTTTCCCATCGATTACGCTCATCAGATCACTGCAAACCGGAGAATCTTCAATCTCATGTTCTGTCAGAATTACTGCAGCAAAAAACATATAATATATATTCTAAAAAAAAAAAAAAAAAAAAAACTCTCCATTCTCGGGTTGTTGCATAATTTTTTATTAGTACGTAGGTCGTTATAGCAAAATAGTGTTAATTGTTGGTATTTTGTATTTTTCACCTACGAATCTCGGGTTGTTGCATAATTTTTTATTAGTACGTAGGTCGTTATAGCAAAATAGTGTTAATTGTAGGTATTTTGTATTTTTCACCTACGAATTCCTTTTGAAATTTTGTTAAAATTTATATTATTCATCCAATCTTAACATGATTTTAACACAGACCATAAAAATATTATACGATACACGAGAACCTTCATTATTAACCTTTATTTGTATATAATATGATATCATTTGTTGGCTTGGCTTCATCATCGGCAGTGCTATTAATTTGTTACACTACTACAAATTAGGCATTCCACGACGGTATATCAACGACCGTTTTCTTTAAAACCGTCGTGGAAAATTCGAAAAAACACGGAGCGGAAAAAATTTTCCGAAAACCGTCGTGGAAATGCAGGATACCACGACCGTTTTAAAAGACGGTCGTGGAAACTGGAGCTTCCACGACCGTTTAAGTAAACGGTCGTGGAAGCTCCCATGCTTCCACGACCGTTTACTTAAACGGTCGTGGAAGACCGTGCTTCCACGACCGTTTAAGTAAACGGTCGTGGAAGCTTCTTGCTTCCACGACCGTCTTTAATAAACGGTCGTGGAAGCACGTGGAAGCCCTCGTGCTTCCACGACCGTTTAGATAAGACGGTCGTGGAAGCAAGAGGCTTCCACGACCGTTCGAAAAAACGGTCGTGGAATCACTCCTTCCACGACCGTTCGGAAAAAACGGTCGTGGAAGCCCGGATATCCACGACCGTCTTTAATAAACGGTCGTGGAATCACGGGAGCTTCCACGACCGTTTACTGAAAGACGGTCGTGGATATCCGGGCTTCCACGACCGTTTTTCAGAAACCGTCGTGTAAAAGTCCCGAAAAATTTAAAATGAACGCCGAGAGTTTATTGTTGTCGTCAAAATTTTTACAGCTACAAATCATCCGAATATAAAGTTAGATCCCTCCGAATACAGGCAGGCAGTACACCGTGTGGACGTCCATCGCCATCATCTATATATATCCATCATTATAATTTATCTGTAAGTGATTGACTTGTTATTGTTTTAATATTGATGATTTGTGGATATGATCATTTTATAAATTAAGGTGTTTTTTGCTTTATATATATTTTGGGATCGATTTGGAGTTAAATTGTGCAATGGGTGGACATAAATTAATTGTGTGATCAAGTAATGTTAGATAGCTTAATTATATTATGGATTTAGATCGTTTTGTATTTTAATTATATTTGTTATGTTCTTAATTCGATTTTCAAATGTTGAAAAACCGATTAATGGGCCGTTGTTAATTAGTAATGAAAATTATATATATGCATGTTACATTAAATAGAGTACTCGACCTTGTAATAAATTATTTAATTTAAATTTTTTTATTTAGGATTTGCAAATCATGGATAGGAAATGGATGTGGTTTGATAGATTGTCTAAAGCATATGGAGATGGTGTTGAAGAATTTTTGTCATTTGCCAAAGCTCACATACAAGATGATAAGATTCCGTGTCCGTGTCAAATTTGTGGTAATCATAGATCTCATTCCATTGATGATGTTAGAGGGCATTTGCGCGCTTATGGGATTATTTGTTCTTACCAAACTTGGTATTTACATGGCGAAGCTTTTTTCAATATTAACTCTACATCGACGAGCACTAAAGGTAAAGGTAAAGAGCCTATTGTTGATGAAGACGTTGGTGATAATATGTTCAATATGGTGAATGATTTGGAAGAGAACTTTGTGCACCGTCCGGAGTTATTTGAGGCAATGATTAATGATGCCGAAACGCCCTTGTATGCCGGGTGTACAAAATATACTAAATTAGGGGCATTGGTTAAATTATGGAATATGAAAGCGTCGGGCGGGTGGACGAATTCTAGTTTCACGACTCTTTTAGAATTTCTAAAAGATGTTCTACCGGAGGATAATAAATTGCCACCTAGTATGTACGAGGCGAAGAAGACGTTGAGCAGTTTGGGAATGGAATATGAGAAAATACATGCCTGTCCAAATGATTGCGTCCTTTACCGGAAGGAATATGAAACTTTACATGAATGTCCGGTTTGTAACGAGTCAAGATGGAAGAAGGGCAAGATGCCATCGAATGGTAGAAAAGGAGTGCCGGTTAAGGTGTTATGGTACATTCCACCGGCACCACGTTTGCGTCGTTTATTCCGCAATGCCGAGCATGCTAAAAGTTTGACATGGCACCATGATAAACGTGTTGATGATGGAAAACTTAGGCATCCGGCCGACGCACCTCAATGGAAGACCTTTGACGACAATCATCCAGATTTCAGTGCAGAACCAAGGAATTTACGTCTCGGTTTGTCGACGGACGGAATGAACCCACATGGTAACATGAGTAGTCGGCATAGTACATGGCCAGTCATACTTGTCAACTACAATCTCCCACCAGAATTGTGCATGAAGCGGAAGTTCTTGATGTTGACTTTATTGATCTCAGGCCCACAACAACCAGGGAATGACATTGACGTGTACTTGGCACCATTAATCGATGACCTCAAAAGCTTGTGGGAAGACGGTTTACAAGTTAAAGATTCTCACCGTCAAGATACGTTCAATCTTCGTGCAATGTTGATTTGGTCAATTAATGACTTTCCTGCACTTGACAACCTCTCTGGTTATCCTGTTAAGAGTTCTATCGGTTGTCCAGTTTGTATGAAGGAAACATCTTCCATCCGGTTGAAGAATGGTAAGAAAACCGTTTACCCTCGGCCACAGGAGATTCTTGCCAACAAATCATCGATACCGCAAACAAAAGAAGGCTTTTGATGGTAAGACCGAAGAAAGATCAGCTCCTCGGATTTTGTCAGGCGAAGCCGTTTATGAGATGGTTAAAGATGTGAAAGTAGTTTTGGGGAAGAGAAAACGTAAGGCTCCGGATGTCGATGGACCTTGGAAGAAGAAGTCAATCTTTTACGAACTTCCATATTGGAAGTCACTCTACATCCGTCATTGCTTAGATGTTATGCATATTGAGAAAAATGTTTGTGAATCGATAGTGGGCACGTTGCTTGACATTCCAAACAAAACTAAAGACGGTGAAAAGGCACGGTTGGATCTTGAAGAGATGAAGATTAGGCCAAATTTGCTCCCCGAGAAAAGATCGAACGGCACATACTTACCTCCGGCAAAGCACACATTATCGAGACAAGAGAAGAGAAAGCTTTGTGAATGGCTTGCGTCCGTGAAAGTGCCAAGTGGGTACTCTTCCAACTTCAAAAGATTGGTGTCGATGAAGGATTTGAGGCTCATTGGAATGAAAACACATGATTGTCATATCTTGATGCAACAATTATTACCTCTTGCATTGCGGGGAGTTTTAACGAAAGATGTGCGATATGCAATTACGAAGTTATGCTCATTTTTCAATTCAATATGCTCGAAGGTAATTGATCCACTGATGCTTGATCCGCTGCAATCGGAATTGGTGATGACATTGTGCATGCTTGAGAAGTATTTCCCACCAGCCTTTTTTGATATCATGATCCACCTAACGGTGCACTTAGTTCGGGAAGTTAAACTATGTGGACCGGTCCATATGAGGTGGATGTATCCTTTCGAAAGGTACATGAAGGTTTTGAAAAGCTATGTGAAGAACCGAAATAGGCCGGAGGGATGTATAGTGGAAAACTACATAGCCGAGGAGTCAGTTGAATTTTGCTCCGAGTATTTGTCAAACGCGGACCCAATAGGGTTGCCAACGAGCGGTCAAGTTACGTCGAAAGGACTATCCGTGGGCGTTCATTCACCAGTAAATAGAGATGAATGGGAAAAGGCTTGTCTGTACGTTTTGCACAATGCTAAGGAAGTGGAGCCTTTTATTGAAGTTCACATGGCGGAATTAAGAGTTGCGAATCCGAGGAAAACCAGATCTGAGAAGTGGATTCAAGATGAGCACAACCGGACATTTCGGGAGTGGCTAAGAAAACATTTGCATATGAAGCCTGGCCTTTCCCAAGACTTAATGAAGCTAGCAAGAGGACCGTCATCGATAGTCACACGATATACATCGTACTCTGTCAATGGCTACTCCTTCTACACTCGCGAAAGAGATGCGAAGCATACCGTCCAAAATAGTGGTGTCAGTCTCCGTGCCGAGTCTATGCACATTTCATCCGCAAAGGACAAGAACCCGGTATACGGTAGCATGAACTACTTTGGGTTCATTGACGATATTTGGGAACTAGATTATTGCGGCTTGCGGATAGCACTTTTTAAATGCAATTGGGCTGACAATAATTTTGTTAAGATTGATAGGGACGGCGTGACGGTTGTGGACTTTAGGCGTTTGGGATACAAAAATGATCCTTTCATTATGGCGTCGCAAGCGGTCCAGGTATTTTACACAACGGATCCCGATAATTTAGATTTATCTTTAGTTGTGCCAATGAAGCAAACAATGCACGGTGACGACCAAGAAACTGTTGAAGATTGCACCGACATTCCATCTTTCACAAGCGGACTGCCACCAGTCGAGGAGATTGATGATTTGGACGATGATACCTCACACTTACTTCGTTTAGATGTCGAGTGGACACGAGTTGAGAAGCCCAAAAAGAAAAACAAAAAATCTTGATAGTTTATTTTTCGTTGTATATAATTCGTGCAGAAGTTGTTATATACAAACTATATGTTAATTGTGGCACATGTACAATATATTAATTATTTATATAAATGCTTACTATACATGTGTGAATTAATTGAATAACCGAAATAATAAAAAAAATTTTCAAAAAAATTTTTTTTATTTTTTTTAAAAAAAATCCATGTACCACACGACGGTTATCCATGGAAACCGTCGTGGTACCTACCGAAATAATAAAAAAAATTTTCAAAAAAATTTTTTTTTATTTTTTTTTTTAAAAATCCCTGTACCAGACGACGGTTTCCATGGAAACCGTCCGTGTACCTACCGAAATAAATAAAAAAAAAATTTTTTTGAAATTTTTTTTATTTTTTTTTTAAAAAATCCAATGTACCACAGACGACGGTTTCCATGTGAAACCGTCGTGGTACCTACCGAAATAATAAAAAAAATTTTCAAAAAAATTTTTTTTTTTAAAAAATACACGTACCACGACGGTTTCCATAGGAAACCGTCGTGGTACCTACAAAAATAATAAAAAAATTTTCAGAATTTTTTTTTAAAAAAAAAAAAATACAGATACACACGGTTTCCATGGAAACCGTCGTGGTATCGGGGGAATTTAAATTTCCCCCGAAAAACGTGCGCGCGCATTTTTTTTGGTCAATTTTTAATTGTTTGTCCTCTTCCATCTCTCTTTTCCATACTTTTTCGGCATTCTCCCCCTTATTTTACATTGGTTGTCTTCCCAATCTCCATTATTTCTCTATCTAACTTTTGGCAATCTCCCATTTTTCTCTTAGTTTCCTCTCTATCTCTCCTCGCCCACGCCGTCCACCAAGCCAATTTTTCTCCCTCTTTCTCCTTCGGTAGCCCGTCGCCTACGTCCTTCCTCTCTCTCTCCTCGCCGTCGCCCACGGCCTCCTCTCTCTCTCCTCGCCGTCGCCCACGAGACCCACGGCCTCCCTCTCTCTCTCCTCGCCGTCGCCAACGTCGCCCACGGCCTCCCTCTCTCTCTCCTCTCGCCGTCGCCCACGAGACCCACGGCCTCCCTCTCTCTCTCCTCGCCGTCGCCAACGTCGCCAAAGGTTAGTTATAAGCTTTTCATAGTAGATTTTATTGGTCAATTGTAATTGTTCATTATTGTTCCACATTTCATATTAAAAGGAAACGTTTTTTATGAATTGGTTTTTGCGGGCATGTTAAGTTGGGATTTTGAAAGGGCATATTTCGGGTAAGGGAAAACGACAATAAAATTCAAAACTAAAGCAAAGAATTACGCGGCACAATAACTTCAAACAAGAATGTAATAATTAAGAAAAGAAAAAAGATCAAAAATAAGGCCAAGTACAACCTTAAACAATCTTTTCCACCCCAAAAAAAAAAATAGTATATTAGTTATATAAATATAAGTAAATAGTATATGTTAAGTTGGACGGATTTACAATCTTTTTATGTGTTTAGGTGCCATGATTACAAGTTAAATTCGATGCCTTGGTGCGTTCTAATTATTATTAGATTAAACTAAATTCCGTGGGTAAGGCACGGAATTGGGGATTTTGCGGGAAAATGATTGATTTTGACACTTATGTTTTAGCATTTGACATTGTCGATATATTGCATAATTGGTTATGTTGTATGTTATTTATATAAATATAAGTAAATAGTATATGTTAAGTTGGACGGATTTACAATCTTATTATGTGTTTGGGTGCCATGATTACACGTTAAATTTGATCACAAATTTTTTTTCATTTGTGAATGGCCACCTTACTAGAGTTGCATTAGGTTGATTTAAAATGTCGCAAGATCACGAGGAGGGATGCTCAACGCAAACTCATGTTGGAAAACCTCGCCGAACCAACTCACCTACATTCAATCCCGAGGAAGATGGTCGACGAAGAGCAACTCTAATGACAAGAGTCCACCAAGTGAGGACAAAGGGGGAACGAATTGAAGTTTCGTTTGACGGTAAAGGGCAACCTATAGGGAAGCCAGGTGATGAATTACAGAGTTGGATTGGAGTGCTTGCTCGAGAGCACATACCCATTTGGATATCCGACTTTAGAAGTGCCGATTTAGCTCCAAGGAAAGAACTAGTGTGGATGGAAGTTGTAACTTCATTCACTGTTGACGAATCCAACAAAAGAGGAATTTTGAAGTCTTGTGGGGAGTCAGCTAAATGCTTTCGATACGATCTCTTCAAAGCTTTTGTCGGAGATCAGCTTGATGACGAAAATGTGTGGCAACGACCGCCAAAAGTTGTTCACAATTACCCCACATCACCCAGGAGGATTGGGAAAAATTCATCGCGTACCGACGTTCACCGGAATTCAAACGACTGTCCGAACAAGGAAGTGAGATGAGAAAGAAGAGCAAATACGGATCTACAGGGGGCCGAGACGGCTATAGGAAACGTGACCAAGCTCATGTAGGCTACTTACTTGGAAAAATTGTGATAAGGGTATGTTGTACTTCCAATTTATTCGCTAATGTTTACTAACGCTAATTATTGGGATGCAGTTCGAAAAGTTTGGCAAATATGCAAAACGGTATGACAGCTGGCTGGACATGCGCGTCAATCCCGATGGAGGATTTAAGAAGGAAGAATTTAAAAATATTGCCGAGCATATAGTAAGTTTTCGAATCCATTTATAATACAACCATTCAGTAAACTCTTTTATGTTTGCAAGTTCATAACATTTTCTCTAATTGTTACAGGACGAGTTTACTCAACAAGAGACACAAGGAAGTTTTGAATCTGTGGGGACAGAGGACATATTGACCAAGGCATTAGGCAATGCCGAGCATTCGGGACGGATTCGGGGGCAATCTAAGTTTGTCAAGCAATCGCAATACTTCAATCTGGTGCATCCGTCAAAGCAAAAAGATGAAGTGTCGAATATGAAACTAAAGATTGCCGCATTGGAAAGAACCGTACAGGAACTTTGTGCGAAGCACGGCATAAACCGAGACACTATGGCCGAGGAGATGACCGCACCTACCGTAGATCAACACAACAGCTTCAAAGCTAGTTGCACTTTGAATGAAAAAGAAGCTGGGCCGTCGGATCCGAATTCCATGCCGAACGCAAGTAAGGAATGCCAGCTGTTTATTCCTGATTTAGTTAACGGAGGAGTCGTTCTTGTTGCAATCGGCAGGGCATACGTGGACTGTGTTCCAACCGACACAGTCCATGGGATTCCTTTAGGTGAGGAGAATGTACGAGTGACCGTTACGGTCCCAAAAATAAATCGTGCACTCCTACCAATTCCGACAAACGAAGCCACATCTGTAGAAGAAGTTGTCGGTGGGTTTGTTGCTTGGCCGAAAAGTTTAGTCGTCGTGCAAACTAGTTTAAGTCAGGCAAGTAAAGGTCCCAGTCGTGCTCCTGGAACACAGCCTGAGGGAAGCAAACGTACGAAAAAGAGAGCAGGGAGGAAGAAAATACAGTCACAACCGGAGGTAGAACAACAACCGGCGCAAGAAGAAATGCCTTCGTTTAACCTTAATGATGTTTCCTTCGAATTGAGACCTTTGGCATTTTACGCACAAAGTTCCATGCGGGACGGTACACAAATAGTCTGCCCACAACAACACTTCGTCATGGGCGATGAGATGCCCATATATATTGGGTTTGAAGATGTATATCATTTCATTTCATTTAAAGAAATTAGTGCAAACAGCATAATGGTTTACATCAGGTAATACATTTATCCTTAAATAATTTAATTATTTATCTTCTTAATCTTATATATGTTGTTTTTCCATAACAAGTGTGCCTACTTATTTTGCAGATACTTAGTCGAGTGTTGTGCAAGAACAGGTATGGATCAACGGTTCGAGTTTATTTCACCAGTCCTTGTCTCACCAGTTCAGCAGAATGTAGATCGGGCCACCTACGTTAGAGAGAGGGCCGAATGTATTCTACGGATCATAAGAAACGCACCAAAGGGAAAGCGGTTTCTGATGCCATATAATAGCGGCCAACATTGGATATTGGCAGTGATTGATCCGTGGGATGACTCGGTCATGTACTTTAATCCTCTAGGAAACGCACCGGGTGATGATTTTAAAGACTTAATTACGACGTAAGTATTCTTTTATGTGTTTATATCTATGATTAGACATAAAATAATTGTTATTGTAATTGTTTTGAAATTTGTCAAATTGATAGGGCACTTAATGATTGGAAACTGTTGGTGGGAAGCGGAATGAGACAGCGACGCAACTGGCAAACGTTGATTGATACCGTTCGATGTCCAATACAGGAAGGTTATGTAGAATGCGGTTATTTTGTGTTAGCTTACATGCGAGAAATAACCTATACTGTTGATGGACTAGCCGTGCTTCAAACCAAGGATTTTTATACTGATGCTGACATGAGTTTGGTTAGGACCGAGTGGGCTAATTTTGTAATGCGGTGTATACAATATTGACTAGAAAAATATAGAGACATTTCACTACCTATCGTTATATTAGTTGTTGTACAATTTTATCTAAGTAATTACATAATATTTTTGGAAATTCGATTGCATGTGTAACGTACTAACATACGGGATTTACTACCCGTGAGAAATTAAACGAATTTGCCAAAATTTTTTTTTTTTATAAAAAAAATTCGCACCGACGACGGTCCCACGTAAAAACCGTCGTGGTAACCCTCGGGATATCACGACGGTCCCGAGGAGGACGGTCGTGGTATCCCCTCGGGATACCACGACGGTCCCGAGGGGGAACGGTCGTGGTATCCCGAGAGGATACCACGACCGTCCCGAAGAGGACGGTCGTGGTATCCCGAGGGATACCACGACGGTTCCCCCTCGGGACGGTCGTGGTATCCTCGAGGGATACCACGACGGTCCCGAGGGGGAACCGTCGTGGTATCCCTCGGGATACCACGACCGTCCCGAGGTGGAACGGTCGTGGTATCCCAGGATACCACGACCGTTCCACTGGGAACCGTCGTGGTATCCCGAGGGATACCACGACGGTTTGAATGTGAGACCGTCGTGGTATCCATGATACCACGACGGTTTTTAAATGGGCCCGTCGTGGTATGGTCTTAAAATCAGGCAGAATGTGAAATTTTTTCACATTACACGACGGTTAAAAAACCGTCGTGGAATCTTAAAAGATTCCACGACTCTGGATTCCACGACGGTTGGAAAACGGTCGTGGAATCGATACGACGACGGTTTTTAACCGTCGTGGTATCCCCTTTTTCTAGTAGTGTTAGCTGTAAATTGGTTTGGAAATTGGTGTGGGATGGAAATGGAATCCAATGTCAGTTTTGGTTCGTGCCCACAAAATGTCACGTCTATGTTGTTTCAGTTACCAACTTACTTTTAGTTAATTAAAGTGGCAGTTTGCAAAAAAGAAAGAAAAAGAAAGAAAGAAAAAAAAAAAAAGAACATGGCAGCAACAACAAACTAGACATGATGAAGTGTTGTGGGGGGAGATTAGATTAAATTGAAGAGGGAATTGAGTGCATGCACACACCATCTGTTGTGTAGGACCGACATGCAGTCACAGCGCAGCAATTACCATATATATATATATATATAAACTATCTCTAATTCTGACATGATTTTTGATATGCTTTCTGATCCTGTTCCATCAACAAAGCCTGTCTTACAGTTCAAGGATCAATAAGACCACTTCTACAAGTATATGATCTCTGCATGGTTAGACATATATACATGGCACGTTAAATACATATGGTACGTAATATGAATGTGATCCTGGAATATTTTAGAAAACTATTATTTTGGAGTCACACAATTTGAAGGGCGTTACGATCAGTAATGTAACTCTAGGTCGAATAAGTAGTTAGGTCAACTCATCCCGATCGTCTTCGGCCTCCAATCTTTATTTGCAAAGTTTTGTGGGTGTTGTGGTTGCCGGCATAGCTTAAGGATAATACCACACCTGACTTTACCTAAATGTGTAGAGTTTGAATCCTCCCACCTCCAAGTTAAAAATAAATAAAATAAAACGTTTGTATGGGTGTTATTATGTTAACTATGAAATGGTTAATTATACGAGTTTCAAGAGAATGAGATTTTAATTCCTTATGAATAAGCTTTTTATCATGGAATATTTTTATCATATGTATATAATAATGTGTGTTGCTAAATGTTAATTAAATCTGATCATTAACAAAGTGAAAAAGTATGAAAAACCGCCCGAATATATAGTAATCCTTCTCATAGGGCTCATTAAGAATTCGCATTATTATTAATGATCGCATATATAATGCATATATATATATATATATATATGAATGAAAGATAACGATGCTGTTATCGCTTATTTAGTGCTTTGATTGCACGTTCCTTTTTATGCAAAACAACATTTCTGCCCAATTTTTCTCCCAATTTAATTAGGCCAAGACTTCTTCTTTCTTTTCTTTTCAATTAAAATAAAAAAGTACTAATGCTTGTGTATATGAAACATATATAAGCTAATATTAGTGAAGAGTTTGGAGAGTGTACGGGATGATGTTAATAATCAATATTATTTTAATTAGTATTGATCGCTTGTACTGATTGTCAAAATACAGATTTGTTCATTTATCAGATTCTTGGTATATTATATAGTGTTTGTGTAAAGAGTCAAAAGCCTCTTAAATACAATATTATTATTTGCGTTATATGCAGAAAATGAGAATCAGGGAATGGTATAGGTGGCGTCTCCTGGTATAACTATAGTTTATATTCCACCATATATATATACATCTATAAATACAGTTATATTCCTCCAAATACATGTATATAAATCCATATATACAGGTACATGCCTTGTTTCAAATTACATGATGTACTCTGTTCCTGTGAGACTTGTTTCCTTAGAGTAACAAGAAACAAGAGATCCCTCTACTCCAAATAATTGGTTTAATAAATGGTTATAAATTCAGTGCCTGTCAATTCAGGCGCGCTTTTTGCAAGCAAGAGACAAATAATTACTTGCCATTTGTCCCAGAAATTGACATTAATCTGTAATCTAATGTTACATTTACGCGGTTTCAAATTTACTTTAATTCCTTTTTTTTTTTCCCCAAATTTTTATGACAAGGCTTGTATTAAAGAGTTGACATTGTTACTATTTCAACTAAGAGTTCTCAACTATTTATAGACCGTGGGGAAAAGGTCAAATAACTTCATGAACTATCTTCATGAACTAAGAGTTCCCAACTATTTTTTATTTTATTATAATAATTTCTCTACATGTTGATAGTCAGTCTTACAAACTTGTTTGTTAAGCGGAAAAATTTTAAAAACTCTAACGATTACGCAGTTTTTCCCTAAAAAAAAAAAAAAAAAAAAAAAAACTTATTTTCAGGGAGGATCCGTCAAACCTTCTTAATCTAACCGCCCGATCACTTTGTATTTGTAGTTTTGTTGCGTGCCATATTATTGGCCGGTGTCAAACTAATAATTAATTAAAGAAAGTCAACTGGGTTCACAATTTCCCTTTTATAAAGATCTTTAAATGTCGTCATCTTCAAAGTGCATTTTTCATGAGCACCCAGCATTAATCAATTCATGAAGCCAATAACACATTGCCATATATACCAAAAAAAAAAAAAAAAAAAGGAAACAAGTAGAAGAAGAAAAGAAAACGGGGCATGATTATAGGCCAACAAACATTCTTCCTCGTTCTCCATTTTCATTCTTAGCTTGCTTTTAGTTGAAAGCTCGAAGTCTCCTGACAGAAAGTCAACTAAAAAAAAAAAGAGAAAAACAACTCTCATACCAAGTAAATTGATATTTCTATACACTTTCTTTGTAACGACATACGAGCTCTACAACCAATCGAACTGCAAATTACAGAATCCAATGGCTTGAACAAATTATGAGTACCCGTTGTACTTTGGGAGATCATATATCCCTTTCCAGAAATGACATTACATTCCACCTATTATGGGGTAGCCCAAGGCTGCCCGGCAACACATGTTGCAAGGTAGACCGGCATCATTAGTGTGGCATAGTAGGTTGCGTTGTTAGCAAGCCAACGGGCCAACCTGGTCAACCGAGTCTTCCCAATAGGTCAAGGCTGGTCTGTCGAGCCTTTCTACCAGGATAAGTTGCTGAACAAGACTGATCGTGTGGAGTAAAATCCTACCCAGCAGCCGTGTAGGGCAGACTACCATAAGACCTGCACATCAAGGTCTAAGACCAACCGGTTAGGAGCACAACTTCCCTGCAAGATCTTCTTCTACTCCCCGACACATGCAAGGAAGCTATGGTTTGTTATAACCGACCTAGGGAGCACCCAACTTGTAGGCTAACAGACGACACAAGGAATCCACGCCCAGGACATGTGGTGCCTAGCTCGCGTCCTCCTCAACCGTATCCCGTGCTTCCTGGAACAGCCTATGGCGCCAATCACACTCCAAACACGTAGCGAAAACACAATGGATCCCCCGTTTCCTGGGTGAACTACTTCTTCAGAGTAACCTAATTCTACCGGGCAGGATTTGACTTAGACCTATCCTAATTAGCACCATATAAATACTAAGCTCACACAATCTATTAGGTATGGACTCTTTTACCTTCTAAATACTCTACCTCACTCCAAGCCCTTTAGCCCTTAGCTCACTGTTCTGACTTGAGTATCGGAGTGCCTTTGGCAAACACTCCATCAGTGTCTCCCTTACTCTGAAGCTCTTCTCTTCTTTCTTGCAGGCTTACTATGCAGAGTACCAGTCCGACCACCATGCGAAGTTGTATGTGGTGTTGAGGTTAATATTCAACATCAACATTTTGGCACTAGAAAGAGGGCCCTTGCCTTTCTAGCACTCTACTTTCTTCTCTTGACTCATCTATTTAGAAGATCAATGGCGGACTCCAGAGCTTGAGACCAGCCCCAAGGTTCGAGGGGCACCATGCTAGGTAACTGACGAGCTAGGTGCCATGGCGAGGGTCGTGGTGTAGGACAAGGAGCTAGCTGGTAGCAAAGACGGCCTATCCAAACCGAGATCCTAGCGGGCAACGTCCAAGACTTGACCTAAATGGTTCGAGTGCTAGTGGAGACTCTCCAAGATGTCCAATGACGACTCCCTACACCTCAGGTCAAAAGTGGTGGTCTCAGAAGAGAACGATGACAACGAGAACGAGAACGTCCCCAATGATCATGCTGGGGACAATAACTTGAGGGATCAACGTGACCGAGTTCGTGGTCATGGGAGGAAAAGTCCTTCCCGGCATACATGAAGCCAGACAACTCGACGTCACGGACGTGATTGACAAAAGCGGTTCGTCAACACCCTTACTCAAGAGCAGGACTGCCGTGTAGCCTACGGGGCTTAGCGGGGACATACACTTACCAGGACCCGAACCTCCGTTTTTGATCGACTGGGATATCGGGGTGCATGGTAGAATCACCACCAGGAATAACGTTCCGAGAATTAGGAAGCAGAAGAGAATCCTAATCTGCTCGTGTAGCTGCAAAGACAAGTTGGCCTTTTCATGAACTAGAGGTTCGGTCTAGAGGCTACTGGAAGAATATATCCTCCCTTCACCCTAGAGATAATGACTGCACCCTACCCGGAAAGGTTCAACATACTGACCATAGCATCCTATGATAGCACATCAGACGCTGATTAGCACCTGGAAAACTACTAGGCACTAATACTCATGCAGAACGGAAATAAAGCTACCCTATGCAAGGTGTTTTGCCTGACCCTGACAAGCATTGCCTGGCAATGGTATCGCTGACTAAACTTAGGATCTATAAACTCTTTCTGCCAGCTTTCCAAAGCCGTCTTGGTAGCATTCATGAATGTCAAGCAAAGCAAGGATGAGTCCCTGAAGGATTAACTCAGCAGGTTTGACAAGGCCATCATGCAGGTCAAGACCTGCGTTGATGCCAACTTGATAGACGCCTTCAAGGAAGGTGTGAAGGATAGGAAGTTGCTCTAGGCTATGACCTACGACGCACCTCTGTCATTCACCCACCTGCAGGGGATAGCCTAAAAACACTTTGGTGCTGAAAAGTACATCAAGTCTCGAAATGGCCTTGGAGAATCTAGTAAGCAAGGAGAAAAGAAGAAAAGAAAGGACTCTGTTCGGTAGGATGGGTCACCTGCCGAGCAAAAGAAGTCAAAACAGGGCCCAGAAGTTAAGACCCCCTACTGGGAAGTTCCAACAGTATACCCCTCTCGTTGCCACAATTGACCACGGCCTCAATCAGATTAGTGGTTGTGGACACCTAGGGGATCTGCCATCGTGTTAGTCTGAAAGGCCAAAGAGGAACAAAAACAAATGTTGTAATTTTCACCGAGATGTCGGGCACGACATGAAGGATTTTATACAACTTCGAGACGAGATTAAGGCACTTGTCAGAGAAGGTCATCTTCGTGAGTTCGTAGAACGAGTTCTCGCACCTTCCCAACAGTGTGCGAAACAAGGTGGCCAGGTAAACCGACCGCTGAGACAACCTCCACCCCTCGGGGTAGGAGGTGGCAGAACAAGACCTACCGGACAAGCCGGGCATGCGTAGCCACCATATTCGGTGGGTCAGCCACCGGGGACACATTAAGTGGGTGGCG
>BKCH01001787.1:0-105742 GCA_008635985.1 Ficus erecta | reverse complement strand
ATGTAAATAGCCCACTTGTTGGCAACCCTATTGGGTCTGCATTGGACAAATACTCGGAGCAAAACTCAACTGATTCCTCGGCTATGTAGTTTTCCACTATACATCCCTCGGGCCTATTTCGGTTCTTCATATAACCCTTCAAAATCTTCATGTACCTTCAAAAGGATACATCCACCTCAAATTGACCGGTCCACATAGCTTAACTTCACGAACTAAGTGCACCGTTAGGTGGACCATTATACCAAAAAAGGCTGGTGGAAAAAACTTCTCAAGCATGCACAAAGTCATCACCAATTCAGATTGTAGCGAATCTAGCATAAGTAGATCGATTACCTTAGAGCAAATTGAATTGAAGAATGAGCATAGCTTTGTAATTGCATATCTCATATCTTTTGTTAAAACCCCCGCAATGCAAGAGGTAATAATTGTTGCATCAAGATATGACAATCGTGTGTTTTCATTTCAATAAGCCTCAAATCCTTCATCGACACCAACCTTTTGAAGTTAGAAGAGTACCCACTTGGCACTTTCACGGACGCAAGCCATTCACAAAGTTTCTTCTCTTGTCTCGATAATGTGTGCTTTGCCGGAGGTAAGTATGTGCCGGTCGATCTTTTCTCGGGGAGCAAATTTGGTCTAATCTTCATCTCTTCAAGATCCATGCGTGCTTTTTCACCATCTTTAGTTTTGTTTGGAATGTCTAGTAACGTGCCCACTATCGATTCACAAACGTTTTCTCAATATGCATAACATCTAGGCAATGACGAACGTAAAGTGACTTCCAATATGGAAGTTCGTAAATATTGACTTATTCTTCCAAGGTCCATCGACATCTGGAGCCTTACGTTTTCTATTCCCCAAAACTACTTTTACATCTTTAGCCATCTCAAAAACGGATTCGCCAGACAAAATCCGAGGAGCGGATATTTCTTCGGTATTACCATCAAAAGCCTTTTTTTTGTTTGCGGTATCGATGATTCGTTGGCAAGAATCCTGCGACCAAGGTAAACGGTTTTCTTACCATTCTTCAAACGGATAGAGGCTGTTTCCTTCATACAAACTGGACATCCTATAAAACTCTTCACGGGATAACCAGATAAGTTGCCAAGTGCAGGAAAGTCATTAATTGACCATATCAACATTGCACGTAGATTGAACGTATCTTGACGGTAAGAATCTCTAACTTGTAAACCATCTTCCCACAAGCTTTTTAGGTCATCGATTAATGGTGCCAAGTACACGTCAATGTCATTCCCTGGTTGTTGAGGGCCTGAGATCAATAATGTCAACATCAAGAACTTCCGCTTCATGCACAATTCCGGAGGGAGATTGTAATTGACAAGTATGACTGGCCAGGTACTATGCCGACTACTCATGTTACAAACTGAGATGTAAATTCCTTGGTTTTGCACTAAAATATGGATGATTGTCATCAAAGGTCTTCCATTGTGGTGCGTCGGCCTGATGCCTAAGTTTGCCATTGTCGACACGTTTATCATGGTACCATGTCAAATTCTTAGCATGCTCAGCATTACGGAATAAACGACGCAAACATGGAGCCGGTGGAATGTACCATAACACCTTAACCGGCACTCATTTTCTACCATTTGATGGCATCTTGCCCTTCTTCCATCTTGACACGTTACAAACCGGACATTCATCTAAATCTTCATATTCTTTCTGGCAAAGGACACAATCATTTGGACAAGCATGTATCTTTTCATATTCTATTCCCAAAGTGCTCAAAGTCTTCTTCGCCTCGTACATACTAGGTGGCACTTTGTTATCCTCGGGTAGAACATCTTTTAGAAATTCTAAAAGAGTCGTGAAACTAGAATTCGTCCACCCTCCCGACGCATTCATATTCCATAATTTAACCAATGCCCCTAATTTCGTATATTTTGTACGCCCGACATACAAGGGCGTTTCAGCATCATTAATCATTTCCTCAAATAACTCCGGGCGGTGAACAAAGTTTTCTTCCAAATCATTGACCATCTTGAACATATTATCACCAACGTCGTCTTCCTCAACAATAGGCTCTTACCTTTAGTAGTACTCCTCGATGAATAATTAATATCGAAAAAAGCTTCGCCATGTAAATACTATATTTGGTAAGAACAAATAATCCCATAAGCGCGCAAATGGCCTCTAACATTATCAATTGAATGAGATCTAGATTACCACAAATTTGACACGGACAATGAATCTTATCATCTTGTAGGTGAGCCTTGGCAAATGACAAAATTCTTCAACACCATCTTCATATGCTTTAGACAATCTATCAAACCACATCCATTTTCTATCCATGATTTGCAAATCCTAAATCAAGAATTCAAAGCGTTCGAAGTCAAAGTGTGCGTAACCTTAAAATGCATGCATTTAATTTTCATTTAGTTAATTAAACACTGCTACCGACGCATTAACTAATTGAACAATTAACAAAAAAGGCGAATAAACATACAAACTAAGTGCCGGAAAAAAATAACAATTTGATCATGATAATTTCGTATATTAAACACCCGGCCCATTGCATTCTTCAATGTATCAAAAGCAATCCCAAAACATAAAAAATTCTTCAATGTATCAAAAGCAATTATTAAACATACAAATTAATATAAAATCATAAAAAAAAATACATAGGATACCAACATAGAGCTAAGTTTGTGTGATCATGACTTACAAGAGATATTGATATGATCGATAGAAGACGGTGGCGTCACACAGTGGTGTTCCGTATTTCCTTCTGAGCTTTCTAAAACGAATTTAGTTTACTGCAGTGGTGTATTGATGTGGAAATATCAGGAGCAACAATCTGTATTGGGAAAACATATTGCGATTTTTCGACGACGGTTTATAAAAAAACGGTCGTGGAATCGGTGATACCACGACGGTCTATGAAGACCGTCGTGGAATCACCGGGATTCCACGACCGTCTTTGAAGACCGTCGTGGAAGCCCGGAGCTTCCACGACGGTCTATGATGACCGTCGTGGAAGCACGACTGCTTCCACGACGGTTTTTCAAACCGTCGTGGAAGCTTCTCTACCGTCGTGGAAGCTTCCACGACGATTTTCGAAACTCGGTTCCGCTCCGTGTTTTGACCCCATTTTTCACGACGGTTTTTTTAAAACCGTCGTGTTTTTTCCGTCGTGTATTCCATGTTTTGTAGTAGTGAAGGCATATATAAATATAATGTGCACAATTAACTTAGTTAATACAACTTATAAAATATATACAACGGAAAAAACAAAAACTATGAAATTTTTCTTTTGGTCTTCTCAACACGTGTCCACTCGACATCTAAACGAAGCAAGTGTGAGGCATCATTGTCCAAATCATCAATCTCCTCCACCAGTGGCAATCCATTTGTGAAAGATGGAATGTCGGTGCAATCTTCAACATCTTCTTGGCCATCCCCGATTATTTTTGGCTTCATTGGCACAACAAAAGATAACTCTAAATTGTCGGGATCTGTTGTGTAAAAGACTTCTACCGCTTACGATGCCATAATGAAAGGATCATTTTTGTATCCCAATCGCCTAAATTCTACCACTGTCACACTGTCCCTATCAATCTTAACAAAATTATTGTTAGCCCACTTGCATTTAAATAATGTCATCCGCAAGCCGCAAAATCAAGTTCTCAAATATCTTCAATGAACCCATAGTAGTTCATGAAATCATATACCGGGTTCTTGTCATTTGCGGATGAAATATGCATAGACTCGGCACGAGACTCACACCACTATTTTGGACGGGATGCTTCTCATCTCTTTCGCTAGTGTAGAAAGAGTAGCCATTGACAAAGTACGATGTATATCTTGTGACTATCGATGACGGTCCTCTTGCTAGTTCATTAAGTCTTGGGAAACGCCAGTTTTCATATGCAAATCTTTCTAATCCACTCCTGAAATATCCGGTTGTGCTCATCTTGAATTCACTTCTCACATCTTTTTTTTTTGGATTTGTATCTCTTAATTCCGTCATGTGAACCTCAATGAAAGGCTCCACTTCCTTAGCATTGTGCAAAGCATACATGCAAGCTTTTTCCCATTCATCTTGATTTATTGGTGAATGAACGCCCATGGATAGTCCTTTCAATGTAAATAGCCTGCTCGTTGGCAACCCTATTGGGTCCACGTTGGACAAATACTCAGAGTAAAATTCAACTGATTCCTCGGCTATGTAGTTTTCCACTATACATCCCTCCGGCCTATTTCGGTTCTTCACATAGCCCTTCAAAACCTTCATGTACCTTTCGAAAGGATACATCCACCTCAAATGGACCGGTCCACATAGCTTAACTTCCCGATTTAAGTGCACCGTTAGGTGAATCATTATATCAAACAGGCTGGTGGAAAATACTTCTCAAGCATGCACAAAGTCATCACCAATTTTGATTTTAGCTAATCTAGCATAAGTGGATCGATTACCTTGGAGCATATTGAATTGAAAAATGAGCATAACTTCGTAATTGCATATCTCACATCTTTCGTTAAAACTCCCGGTAATGCAAGAGGTAATAATTGTTGCATCAAGATATGACAATCATGTGTTTTCATTCCAATGAGCCTCAAATCCTTCATCAACACGAACCTTTTCAAGTTGGAAGAGTACCCGCTTGGCACTTTCACGGATGTAAGCCATTCACAAAGCTTTCTCTTTTCTTGTCTTGATAATGTGTGCTTTGCCGGAGGTAAGTATGTGCCATTCGACCTTTTGTCGGGGAGAAAATTTGGTCTAATCTTCATTTATTTAAGATCCAACCGTGGCTTTTCACCATCTTTAGTTTTGTTTGGAATGTCAACCAACGTGCCCACTATCGATTCACAAACATTTTTCTCAATATACATAACATCTAAGCAATGACGAACGTTAAGTGACTTCCAATATGGAAGTTCATAGAAGATTGAATTCTTCTTCCAAGGTCCATCGACAACTGGAGCCTTACGTTTTTCTTTCCCAAAACTACTTTCACATTTTAATCATCTCAAATACATCTTCGCCAGATAGAATCCGAGGAGCGGTTCTTTCTTCGGTATTACCATCAAAAGCCTTCTTTTGTTTGCGGTATCGATGATTTTTTGGCAAGAATCTCTGTGACCAAGGTAAACGGTTTTCTTATCATTCTTCAACTGGATGGAAGATGTTTCCTTCATACAAACTGGAAAACCTATAGAACTCTTCACAGGATAACCAGATAGGTTGCCAAGTGCAGGAAAAT
Organism: Ficus erecta; assembly: GCA_008635985.1. Lineage (NCBI taxonomy): Eukaryota > Viridiplantae > Streptophyta > Magnoliopsida > Rosales > Moraceae > Ficus > Ficus erecta. Next base: position 100,517 of record BKCH01001787.1, on the reverse strand, counting down.
CATTAATTGACCAAATCAACACTGCACGAAGATTGAATGTATCTTGACGGTAAGAATCTCTAACTTGTAAACCATCTTCCCACAAGATTTTTAGGTCATTGATTATTGGTGTCAAGTACACGTCAATGTCATTCCCCGGTTGTTAAGGGCCTGAGATCAATAATGTCAACATCAAGAACTTTCGCTTCACAATTCTGGAGGGAGATTGTAGTTGACAAGTATGACTGGCCAGGTACTATGCCGACTACTCATATTACTATGTGGGTTCATTCCGTCCATCGACAAACTGAGATGTAAATTCCTTGGTTTTGCACTAAAATATGGATGATTGTCATCAAAGGTCTTCCATTGTGGTGCGTCGGCCTGATGCCTAAGTTTGCCATTGTCGACACGTTTATCATGGTACCATGTCAAATTCTTAGCATGCTCAGCATTACGGAATAAACGACGCAAACGTGGAGCCGGTGGAATGTACCATAACACCTTAACCGGCACTCATTTTCTACCATTTGATGGCATCTTGTCCTTCTTCCATCTTGACACGTTACAAACCGGACATTCATCTAAATCTTCATATTCTTTCCGGCAAAGGACACAATCATTTGGACAAGCATGTATCTTTTCATATTCCATTCCCAAAGTGCTCAACGTCTTCTTCGCCTCGTACATACTAGGTGGCACTTTGTTATCTCCGGTAGAACATTTTTAGAAATCCTAAAAGAGTCGTGAAACTAGAATTCATCCACCCTCCCGACGCTTTCATATTCCATAATTTAACCAATGTCCCTAATTTCGTATATTTTGTACACCCGACAGATAATGGTGTTTTGGCATCATTAATCATTACCTCAAATAACTCCGGACGGTGCACAAAGTTTTCTTTCAAATCATTTCATATTGAACATATTATCACCAACGTCTTCCTCAACAATAAGCTCTTTACCTTTAGTGCTCGATGTATATTTAATATCGAAAAAATCTTTGCCATATAAATACCATGTTTGGTAAGAACAAATAATTCCATAACGCACAAATGCCCTCTAACATCATCAATGGAATGCGATCTATGATTACCATAAATTTGACACGGACACGGAATCTTATCATCTTATATAGTGAGCTTTGGCAAATGATAAAAATTCTTCAATACCATCTTCATATGATTTAGATAATCTATCAAACCACATCCATTTCCTATCCATGATTTGCAAATCCTAAATAAAAAAATTAAAATACTTAGAAGTCAAAGTACTCTATTTTAACATGCACATATATCATTTTCGTTAATTAACACCGGTCCATTAATTGATCAACAATTAAAAATCGAAAGAACATAACAAAACTAATTAAAATACAAAACCATCTAAAACCATAATTAATTAAGTCTAAATACCGGGGAAAATAACATTTCTTGATCACTTCATTTAACACCCATTGCACAATTTAACTCTAAATCGATCCCAAAATATATCTACAAAAACACCTTATAAGATCATATAAATCAATAATATTAATACTAAGGAAAACACAACAACAAGAAGATGTTAATTAGTTATCACTTACAGAGAGATTATAATGATGGATATAGTAGATGGTGGTGGTGACGTCCAATGGTGTACTGACTGTTTTCGGAGCAATCTGATCTTATTTTTGGATATGCAGAGTTATTGATGTGAAAAATTGAGTGCAACTACTCTCGGCATTTTGTCTAATTTTTACGTTTTGCAAAAAACCGTCGTGGAAGCTTTAGACTTCCACGACCGTTTCTAGAAAATCGTCGTTGAAGCGTCGGCTTGCACGACGATTTTCATAAATTCTATTCGCTCCGTGTTTTTACCGCATTTTCCACGACGGTTTTTTTAAAAACGGTCGTGGAAGCTCCGTTGTGGAATCCACATTTTAGGCTTCCACGATTTTCAGAAACTCTGTTCCGCTTCATGTTTTTGCCACATTTTCCACAACGGTTTTTTTAAAAACAGTCGTGAAAGTTCCGTTGTTGAATCCACATTTTATAGTAGTGCTCATTGTCCATTTTTCATAAATCAAACATTGACTTCATCACAATTACCATATACCGTATATATATATCCTTCATATATATATAAAACTAATTATATATACGTAAAGCTAGCAAAATATAAATATAATATTTATATTGAAACAAAACATAATATATATATATAAACTCTCAAAACATAACATATATATATATATACTATTCTAATATTACACATATATATACACAATCTATTATATTATTAAACTATCGACACATATTAATCAAACCATTTTATAAAATTCATCAATTTTGGCATTAACTTTGTTCCAGCACATCGAGTTCTCGTCGCGTCTCCTATGAAAATTAACTCAACATAACATTAAAATTAAGAAATTGCTATCTCATCACAATATCTATGTTAATTCTAATGTAAATTTTGTAACGTTATTGTTAGGTAGCATTTAGGGCGTTACATGTAGACTTTTGGGAGGACAATAAATTGTTATTGCTCTGAAATAGCTCAAGACATTGTTTTAATTGCCAAACTTTTAGCATCCGATGGTTGGCTTTCGTGTTGAAGGACCCTTGTGAGCACTACAAAGAGGTGCACGGTATAGAGATGGGGGAAACATGCCCTTCGTCCCGCCTAGCCCTTTACGATACCATCCCTAGGGGTGTTCATCGAATCTGTCATTCCATTCAATTCAGTTCAATCCGCAGGATTAGATTTGGTTGAGAGACTAATGGATTGGTTACGGATTAGGATTTTCTCAATCCGAAGTTACGGATTGGGTTATGGATTGAGGATTTCTTAATCCATGAATCCAAACTCCATATATGTATATTTATAAATATATAAAGATGTATATATTTTTCATTAAATAAATTTATATGTATATGTTAAATTGTGACTTTACTGACTTGATTATGTATCTAAATTTTAGTTCAGTAGTTTTATTATCTGATCAAAATATTCTAATTCAGTAGCTCGATAATCTGACCTAATACTGCTTTTTATTTTGATTTGATGAGTATCAAAATTTTATTTTGAGTTTAGTAGTCAATGTTTGTTTGTTAATGTATTATTATGCTCAATTTGTATTCTTATGCTACATTTTAGCTTATAATTGAAGACTATATACTTAGTTGTTTATTTAGTTCATAGAATAAATAGATTTAATCTGCCAATCCGATCCGTGTAATCCGATGTTTAGGGATTTGATTGGACTGGATTGGGAGTTTCATGTATTAGTTATGGATTGAGATTTTACCAATCCGAATGTCACGAGTTGGACTACGGATTGAAGCGTAATCCGTATAATCCGTTCGTGAACACCCTAACCATCTTTATTGAAAGTAGAGATTTCAAATAAATTCGGTCAAATGAGGTCCAAACCAATCAAAATGTATCATCATTCTTCTTCTTCTTTTTTATTTATTTTTGAGAGAAAGAGATAAATAGCGTACATAAACTAAAAGAAGTAAATAGTATATCTATAAAATTTTGTAGTGAATAATGTAATTATCAGAAAATACTTAATTACCATAAAATACTTTTTTTTTGTTAATAAATAAATTATATACTAATTAGTAATAAGAATTTATTTCGGTTTATTAGTAACTAATTTATTCACTAAAAAAAATGTGTTATTCACCTTAACAGCAAATTTGAAAATACACTATTTATTAAATGTTACTTCCATAAACATATTATTATTATTATTATTATTATTATTATTATTTTGACATAACTCGATCTAAAGTGGAATTCCTGTAACACATGGTTAAAATATGTCTAAAAATCCACTTATTTGCAATAATAAAAAAACTTATATTGCTTATGTCTATATTGACAAAATGCCTCATACTCAAAATTGGTGGAAAAATGAAAGTCCAATTAGCTCCTAATTTCGAGCACCATTTATGCTCTTCAAAATTTGGAAATCCCCACATCAGTGGGATTTACATTTACAATTCAACACAAAATGCAAACCATACCACCAAAAAAGTCGTCCTCGTCTCCCCCTTTTCCTCTCCATTATTGACGACTCCTCGGAAACTCTATCGCCGTTCCTGTTCCTCCTCTTCTCCGGCATGGCTAACAAACCATCATTGACAATTGGTAAGAGAAACCCAGCACATGAGTGGCCTAAAAATGTCGAAACCCCATTGAAGTTGGATCGGCGTCCCCCACACCAAGGCGATATAGGTGTCTTCGTTCAACATCCAACTGCGCTTCATCATCCCGTGCTAATGAAAATCAGCACATATGTAAGGTTTGGGCATTTTCATATCGATAGCGTCTATGGTCATTTTGATGTTGTGATTTTATTATTATTTGTTTTTGGGAAAAATTCTATGATTTTATCATTCTATCATTTTCAGATTGATCATGTCTCTATGGTTTGTGTCCCTTTTGTTTTTTTAAGGTTTCGATCATTATTTTCGTTCATAAATGAATAGAGTAGGTCCATTGATAATTTTTTTTAGGGATTTGATAGTTTCATAAATAGATATGAGAATATTACCTAAATATATAACCGACTTTTTTTCATCCATTGACCAACATAAAACAAATTTTAGTTAACTTTAATTTCATTTTGTATTATATTGATCTAGTGTTAATTTTTTTTGTGTCATATTGGTATAATAGTCTTCACATTTGTGTCATTCAGGTGCTTTCCCCTAAATATATTGTATCAAGTGATTTAATTGATAATGAAATGTTTGGGTCATTGTTATAATATTGACTGAGAGTTTATGGACTTCTTACCGAAATTTTGATTGAAATTGTTGATTGGTTTTGAGTAAATAGATTTGAAGATAATTTAAAAGATGTTTATGGACTCTTTACCGACATTTTAACTTTATCCTTCTATCTTTTTTTGTTTTCTTTCTCAAAAGATGTTTTGTAGAGCCTCGGTCCTTATAATATTGACAACATTTATACTATCGTTTCCATTTGCTTATGAAAAAATAGATTCGGTCATTTGATATTGGTGATTATATTTGGATTAAAAGATTTTACTGCTATTTAAGGATTGAGTCATTTTATTATCGATTGAGTCTCTAAGATTCCATCCGATTTTTTCCATTTGCTTCTGAAATATAGACTCAGTCTTTTGGTATTGGTAATTATATTTGGGTCAACGTATTTGACTGTTATGGTTGGGTAATTTGCATAATGACTGAGGCTTTATGGTTTTCTACCCGAGTTTTTATTTCTATATTTTGTTAGAGTCAATCAAGGGTGTGTTTATTCAAATGACTGAGGCTCATTTACTTTTGTTTTGAAATGGTGACTTGTAGAAAACTTCATAGTGAACGATACTTTTAATCAATTTGTTATTGACTGATCATTTTTGTTCTTAAGGATGAAGAGTACATGTTACTATTTGTGATCATTTTTATATGACTTTTTCCTCTTGGCATTTAGTTGACTCTATCATAAATTTATTGATCCTGATCATCATGCTAATTGTATTATTGTATCTTGTACACCTAAACACAACCTCATCATTATTGACCTGAAATCGTTTTATTCATATATTGTCACTACACTACATATAATATGAATATGAAACAATAATAAAATTAATAATGACATGGTTATTACGGTAATTATGGAATGTTATTTGAGGGTACAGTTTGTAATATGTGATTATACGGTTGTCATCTTCTTCTAAATCATTCAATTATCATACATGCAGCTTTTAACGAACACAAATACAGTTTGGGGATTCTCATGCCCATGCAATGACGCGACTTGGTCATTACATTGCTATTTTTAAAGGCCAATCACTACTACAAAGGGGATTCCACGACGGTTAAAACCGTCGTGGTATCAATTCGACGACGGTTTTCCAACCGTCGTGGAATCCAAGTCGTGGAATCTTTTGAGATTCCACGACGGTTTTTTAACCGTCGTGTAATATGGAAAAATGACATATTCAGGCTGATTTTAAGACCATACCACGACAGGCCCATTTAAAAACCATCGTGGTATCCCTGGATACCACGACGGTCCCACGTAAAAACTGTCGTGGGTGCGAATTTTTTTGAAAAATTTTTTTTTTGGCAAATTCGTTTCATTTCCCACGGGTGGTGGTAAATCCCGTTACACATGCGATCGAATTTCCAAAAGTATTATGTAATTACTTAGATAAAATTGTACAACAACAACTAAAACAACTAATATAACAATAGCTAGTGAAAATTATCTATATTGTTTCTAGTCAATATTGTATAAACCGCATGACAAAATTAGCCCACTCGTTCCTAACCAAACTCATGTCAGCATCAGTATAAAAATCCTTGGTTTGAAGCACGGCTAGTCCATCAACAGTATAGGTTATTTCTCGCATGTAAGCTAACACAAAATAACCGCATTCTACATAACCTTCCTGTATTGGACATCGAACGGTATCAATCAACATCTGCCAGTTGCGTCGCTGTCTCATTCCACTTCCCACCAACACTTTCCAATCATTAAGTGCCCTATCAATTTGACAAATTTCAAAGCAATTACAAGAACAATTATTTTATGTCTAATCATAGATATGAACACATAAAAGAATACTTACGTCGTAATTAGGTCTTTAAAATCATCATCCGGTTCGTTTCCTAGAGGATTAAAGTACATGACCGAGTCATCCCACGGATCAATTACTGCCAATATCCAATGTTGGCCGCTATTATATGGCATAAGAAACCGCTTTCCCTTTGGTGCGTTTCTTAAGATCCGTAGAATACATTCGGCCCTCTCTCGAACGTAGGTGGCCCGATCTACATTCTGCTGAACTGGTGAGACAAGGACTGGTGAAATAAACTCGAACTGTTGATCCATACATGTTCTTGCACAACACTCGACTAAGTATCTGCAAAATAAGTAGGCACACTTGTTACGGAAAAACAACATATATAAGATTAAGAAGATAAATAATTAAATTATTTAAGGATAAATGTATTACCTGATGTAAACCATTATGCTGTTTGCACTAATTTCTTTAAATGAAATGAAATGATATACATCTTCAAACCCAATATATATGGGCATCTCATCGCCCATGACGAAGTGTTGTTGTGGGCAGACTATTTGTGTACCGTCCCGCATGGAACTTTGTGCGTAAAATGCCAAAGGTCTCAATTCGAAGGAAATATCATTAAGGGTAAACGAAGGCATTTCTTTTTGCGCCAGTTGTGACTGTATCTTCCTCCTCCCTGCTCTTTTTTTCGTACGTTTGCTTCCCTCAGCCTGTCTTTCAGGAGCACGACTGGGACCTTTACTTGCCTGGCTCAAACTTGTTTGAACGACGACTAAACTTTTCGGCCAAGCAAAAAACCCACCGATAGCTTCTTCTATAGATGTGGCTTCGTTCGTCGGAATTGGTAGGAGTGCATGATTTAGTTTTGGACCGTAATTGTCACTCGTACATTCTCCTCACCTAAAGGAATCCCATGGACTGTGTCGGTTGGAACACAGTCCACGTATGCCCTGCCGATTGCAACAAGAACGACTCCTCCATTAACTAAATCAGGAATAAAGAGCTGGCATTCCTTACTTGCGTTCGGCATGGGATTCGGGATCCGACGGCCCAGCTTCTTTTTCATTCAAAGTGCAACTAGCTTTGAAGCTGTTGTGTTGATCTACGGTAGGTGCGGTCATATCCTCCAAACCGTCGTGGAAGCTTCCGTGCTTCCACGACGGTTTGTGTAAACTGTCGTGGAAGCACGGCAGCTTCCACGACGGTTTGTGTAAACCGTCGTGGAAGCATGGTGCTTCCACGACTGTTACACAAAACCGTCGTGGAATCTTTAGATTCCACGACGGTCTTTTAAAACGGTCGTGGAAGCGAGCATTTCCACGACGGTTTTCGGAAAATTTTTCCGCTTCGTGTTTTTTCGAATTTTAGACGACGGTTTTTAAGAAAACGGTCGTTGATGTACCGTCGTGGAATACCAAATTTGTAGTAGTGAATATAGCATTGATGTTGGTCATTTAATCACTATATAATATTCCATTGTAAATACATTGTGGACAATTGTCCATATCATATTAAACATGTCCTTGCATTTAAATATCATCTAATCATTATTTTGTTTGTTTTTCTTGATCAATATAAAACTGACAAAGTCATTTTATTATTTGTATACAATAATTTATTATAAGTTTATTTCAAATAGTGATCCATTTGATAATGGCTAGTTGCACAACATATTTGATGTTTGAACAATACTACAATGGCACACATAAAAAGAATGAGAAAATAATTATTTAAAAAATAATATTGCAAAACACAACCGGTAAAAGAGGAAGTTTTTATTAATATCCATAACCACAAAATTAGGAAAAAAATTTTCTTACTTCCTTAAAAATAGGAAACATGGGAAATAAAAAAATAAAAAATAAAAAAAAAGAAAAAAAGAGAGAGAGCTTAACGTGTTTTCAGATTATTAAAAAAAAAAAAAACACTTCCGTCCTTAAAAATAGAAGAAACTTCCTAAAATAATGAATTTGAGAATATTTCTTAGTTTAACAAATAAGGGGAAAAGAAATTCTAGAAGTGGTATGGTCTGTCATATCTCCCGTGATGGGAATAGGGTTGCTCACCTTTTGGCAAATATGCTATTTCCAAGTCTGTTTATTGTTTTGGAGTTGATTTTGTCCAAAGATGGCTTGGTGTGTTTGTTAAAGCCGATCTTGCTTTTTGAGTTTCTTTAATGATTAATCCTTTTGTTTTTTTTTCAAAAAAAAAAAAAAAATTCTATAAGTTTTAAGATTTAGTTTAAATAAAGAACTACGAGATTATTCCATAAAAAAACAACCTAGAACAATGGGGAAGAAAAAGTTGACAAGCTTACATGGAAATAGGAGAGAATCAAATATGAAGATATTGAATCTTTTTCCCCATGAAAAACGCCAATAAACAAATTAGCATACGTGAAACATGGAAAGGAAAATCTGGTACCAAAAAATAGTAATTTTCAAAATTTGTTCAAATTTACAAATAAAATTGAAAGTGTTCATTTTTTATTTTTTTTTCCTCAAGGAACTTATAGATAAAGCTAAGTAGAATCTGGATTTTTTTTCCCCACATAACATCTACTATTAAACTTAACAAAACTTAATTCTTCATGTTATGAAACAATTTCAAATTTTAACTTTGAATGTTTAGATACCAAAAATGTATTGAGTTATGCTAGTTTTATAAAATATTTTTGATGTGATTTTAACTTAATCTCCCACATTTAGAAACAAGCATTTCAAAGCGGTAAAGATATTCTAACTCAAAAAGTTTCTCAAATAAATTCTTCTTCATGATACATGTATTGGAGAAAAAGGAAAAATTACAAGTAAGAACTTATCAGTAGTGCTCTATTTATAATCAATTATATGTATTTATTCTATCAGTGTTTGTATATTTTTTATGTTTGATTTGTTTAGATCTAATTTTAGAAACCAATAAGATGAAAGTTCAAAAAAAAAAAAAAAAAAGTTAAATCGCTATGATTTTTCTAAAGACATATATGATTTAGAGCAATCAATAATGATAGACCTTTTTAAATTTTAGAAGATGCTCCACGTTCCCTCACATTGTCACAATTCAGCAAAAACAGAAACAAAAAGAGAACTAGATACACTTCTAAAAGTCAAATTAAAATATTATGATAAATTAACAAAATTTGATATTATTTTTTTACTTTAGCATATATTCTCCAAAAAGAAATGAGTAACTGGCAAAGAGATCTGTATTGCAATTGACCAACTAACAAACAGTAAGCAATCACACTATACAGGGGGATTATAAAGCTCTGTGTCAAGAGTGATAAATTACATGTTCTTAATTTCATGTAGGCGAAAATTGGACAGTAAGGCTGTATAAGTTCAGACTGTTTGCCTCTCCAATGTCTAAATTAAGAGATTGAAGAGGAAACGAATTATTTTGAGTTGGTTTTTTCATTATGCAGACGAAAAATAACACACAAGGGTACGGCAAGAGAAATTTTCTTTGATTTCACCGTTGTTATGGATTGATCAAAAAGAGAAAAGAAAAAAAAAAAAGAATAAGAAATCAGGCTTCAGAAGAGAAAAACATTGAATAAATGTGGCTGAAAAAATTACGAACAAGGGCAAAGGGCATTTATTGCCCAAACCACTGCTTTTTGCAAGGAAAATTCTCCTTAGATTAAGTCAGTGTCTTATCACTTATGCCATGGTGGGGTTAAGAAAGACTAATGCTTTGCCTTGTCTAGACTTTTGATTTTTCTTTTTCTTTTATTTTTTATTTTTTGGTATAAAGTTTCTATATAAATTGACAAGCACTTACAAAAACAAAAACACATACAAAAACAAAAGATATAAGTGGACCACAAAGGAAAGAAACGAGAAAAGAACGGAGGAAAATAATTTATCCTGTGAAAACTCAATTGGCTCATAAAATGCCGATCAAATGCAATTCTTTAGTTTTTTTTTTTTTTTTTTTTTTTTTTTCTGCTTATAGCTAATTATTCACTTGTGATGTGTTTCAGGTAATTAAAGCCTGGTTCACAATTAAGAAAAAGTCCCTTCTTGAGCAGTGTCACAGGTTTCTACGAGAGTTGTTGGCCTTCCATGAGTGCAGGCAAAGACAGCTTTTGAAGAATCAACTCGTTTGTGACAAGCGGGCCATTTTATTTGCAACTTGCAAGAGAGCAAAAGAGCTTTCTGGTCATTTTTGGCACTAACCGGCTGCAGTGGCCAAAGAATATGGATCACAGAGTTGTAGGCTTACATAAAGTTCTATGTAAATTGACAAGCACTTACAAAAACAAAAACACAAAAACAAAAACAAAAATGCATACCAAACAGAGATATCAGTGGACCACAAGGAAGAAACGAGAAAAGAAAGGAGAAAATATTTATCTGGTGATAACTCAATTCGCTCATAAAATGCCGTTCAAATGCAATTTTTTTAATTTTTTTTCTGCTTATAGCTAATTATTTACTGTGATGTGTGGTCAGGTATTAAAGCCTTGTTCACAACTAGGAAAAATTCCCTTCTCGAGCAGCGTCACAAGCTTCTACGAGAGTTGTAGGCCTTTCATGAGTTGCAGGCAAAGACACTTTTGAAGAGTCAACTCGTTTGTGACAAGCGGCCATTTTATTTGCAACTTGCAAGAGAGCCAAAGAGCTTTTCTGGTCTTTTTGTCACTAACCGGCTACAGTGGCCAAAAGAAAATGGATCACAGAGCAAGTACCATTTTCCGGTTTGTAAATCGCCTTCTATCTTGTGTCTTCTTAATCATTATCTGGTCAGATTGCTCTTGTCACCTAGTTTGCTCCAATAGAGATGTCATAACACAGAGCACTCCGCTTCGGACAATAGAGAGACTCTTGTCTCAGCTTGCAGGGATATTTGAATTGGGATTTTTACCCCAAATGGAACTTCAGATGGGAGACGATATGTTTGGGATATGGGTACAAGTTTTCTCCATCTACAATTGTATGGGTTGCCAACAGAAACAATCCACTAGTAGAGACCCAACGGAGTTTTCTCAGTCCGAGATGGAAACCTCCACGTACTGAACGGACGTACTGGATCATCTTTATGGTCAACAGATCTAGGAATATCCCGCCTCTGCAAACCAGAGGGTGATGCTCCTGGATTCTGGAAATTTGGTGTTAATTAAAGGCACTGAGAAAGGGGAGAGTCTATGGGAGAGCTTTAAAAATCCAACTGATACATTTCTACCGGGAATGGAGATTGATGCAAACTGGACCTTGACGTCATGGAGAAATAAAGATGATCCGGGAAGGGGGGACTTCGTGTTTAAGGTAGATGATCGAGAAAGGGATATCCACTTTATTACCATGAACAAATCTATATACCTTACTGGAAAAGTGGGGGTAAGATTCCTAGCTCAGATAAGATTCCTGATATAGTAAGTTAACTTGTTGACAAAGTTCAATTCTGCCACTTCCAATCCCAACTCAACAGCTAACAAACCATTTAAGAAGGATGAGTACAAGGTTCAAGGCTGGTGATTACATTTGATGGATATATCCAATACCACAACTGGGTTAAACTACAAAAGTCTTGGCAATTGATATGGTCGGAACCAACGGACCGATGCAGTATCTTTAATGCTTGTGGAAACTTTGGAAGCTGCAACGCAACCAATAGCTTGGCGTGCAAATGTTTGCCAGGGTTCAAACCAAGCGACCAAGAGAAGTGGAACTCTGGAGATTTTTCAGGTGGCTGCAACAGAGTAACACAGTGCGGCAAAAACGACACGTTTGTGACTGTGAAGTTGATGAGTGCGGGAAAACCGTACTCGGAAGGGTACCCAAACTGACAATGAAGCAGAATGCAGGAAGGAGTGCCTTAGAAGTTGCCCATGCAAGGCTTATTCATTGCAGGCAGCTAAAAACACCTCGCTGAGGAGGGGGGATTCTAGTACTAGTACCAGGTCCTGCTCGATTGGCTAGAAGACCTGCGTGATCTTCAAGAGGGATATGCTGATGGTAGCCTCAGCCTCTTAGTTCGTGTATCATCATCAGATTTGGGTATACTGCATTCCATTTTGTTTAGCAATTATGCAGAAACTTATGCTGTTGTTAGATCGATTTGTTTCTTTTCTTTTGTTTTTACTTTTTATTTTTTGAAATGGTTAGGTTTGATTCTCGATTAACCATATTGGTCAATTTTCCGGGGTGTTTCCAAAATTAGAAAGATTACATTCCTAATCAATCACCCTTCAAAAAAGGCAGAAAAAAATTATAATGACTCATGCCTCCTTTTGGTATGATATGTCCGTTTTGGGCCTTCTGCTCGCACGATTTTGCTCTTGGGATTAACCCCAAAATGCCTCATACCATTAGGAAGTGGTTTTCTTTACTTACGAACCATCATATATATTCATTTATAAGCGATGTGGAACTACACAGCTTACCCTTTCCTTGTAGAGATTGATGATTGTCACAATAACCCCCTCCTTTCGGAGTCCAATATTCTTGTTGGATACACTTCCGATTGGGTATGGGCTCTGATATCATTTGTAATTACTCATGTCTCATTTTAGTATGATATTATCCACTTTTCGGCCTTGTGCCCGTACAATTTTGCTTCTTAACCCAAAAAAAGTCTTATATTATTAGGAGGTGATCTCTTTACTTATGAACCATCACATTTATCCATTCCCAAATAACGTAGAACTGTATAGCTTACCATTTCCTTGTAGGACTGATGACTGTCACAAAATCACGAGTTCAAAAAATTATTCTTATTGAAACTTTTTTTGTTTCATGTATTTAATGACATTGTTGATTGATAGCCCGTCTTCCCATTTCACATGAAGATTGTTCCTCTTGTTTCCCTTGCAGAAGGTAATATTCAGCAGCCACCAGAGGACAGGTCTCCTACAAAAGAACGTCGTTCCTCGTTATTATTGTGTCAATAGTCGTGAGTGTAGCTGTTCTGGCATGCATTATTTTTATTTTATTCATCATTTGGAGGAAGAAAAATGTCCAAAAAACAAGGTGAGAACTAATCACTAGTCTCACTACATACTGATTATCTTGGTTCATTTGCATCAGAAGTACCCATTTTGAAAGTCATTGTGTTTACTGATTCTAGCCATGCACTTCCTATCTTGTAAATCTAGAAAGCATAAGATCGGATCAAAGAAGTAAAGAGCTGCTCAAGTTAGACACTCAAAAAACGTATCAACTACTGATAAATTTCTGCCGAATTTGAGCAAGAAGATGGGGGAAGCATAGACGTGTGCCCTTTTTTGACTTTGAAGCATTCTAGCCGCAACGGAGGCTTCTCGGATGCAAACAAACTTGGACAGGCGGATATGGGCCTGTTTACAAGGTATGTATAGAAATGTTTGGACCTCCTTGTTCATTCCAAAACGTTTATCGGTTAACAAAACTGCATTCGAACCTTGGATACAGGGGATATTTCCAGGTGGTCAAGAAATCGCAATGAAGAGGCTGTCAAGTGCTTCGGGACAAGGATTACAAGAATTTAAGAATGAGGTGGTTTTGATAGCCAAACTTCAACATCGAAACCTTGTCAGACTTCGAGGATATTGCGTGCAAGGAGAGGAAAAGATTTTACTCTATGAATACATGCCTAATAAAAGTTTAGACTCCTTCATATTCGGTATATTATCTCCCCTGCCTGTGATTCTGCATCTTGATTCATAATAGCTTTATTTTCATATATACCTTAAAAACTTTATGGTATGTAAATTTCTTATTATGCAAGATGACAAAACAAAGCATGTTATTGGACTGGGAGATGCGCTTTAACATCATTTTGGGGATAGCTCGAGGGCTTCTCTATCTTCATCAAGACTCAAGATTAAGGATCATTCATAGAGATTTAAAGACCAGCAATATTCTTTTAGACCAGGATATGGAGCCCAAAATATCAGACTTTGGCTTAGCCAAGGATTGTTGGAGGCAAACAAACGGAGGCGAACACAAGTAGAGTAGTTGGAACATAGTAAGTTTCATCTAGATAGTACAACTGCCAAACATGTTGTTCTTTGCGTAAACATTTGACTGCTATAATTGGTTACTCCTATGCAGTGGCTACATGTCTCCTGAGTACGCACTAGAGGGACTTTTCTCTGTCAAATCCGATGTCTTTAGCTTCGGTGTAGTTCTACTTGAGATAATTAGTGGTAAAAGGAATACAAGACTCGTTCAGTCAGAACAACCTTTGAGCCTCCTGGGTTATGTAAGCTTGTGTTTTATCTTTCTTTTCTCATATAAAAAGCCGTGGGGCTCCGCACGGTGTCAGCTCTGCAAGAGATAAAATGACTCCAATTTTCTCAGGCATGGAGACTGTGGACAGAAAACAAGGTGTTGGACTTAATGGACCCGAGTTTGCAAGGGAGTTACAAAGAAGACCAATACGTGAAGTGCTTCAAAGTGGGCTTTTATGCGTACAAGAAGACCCAAGCGAACGCCCTACCGTGTCAAGTATCATCACCATGCTGGATAGTGAAACTGCAGCTATTCCAACTCCACAACAACCGGCCTTTGTCCTGAGGAGAGGTTCCGCCGTAGCTTCTTCTTCTCTCTAGTAAACCAGAAACCATTGCTGAAATAACCGCCACTCTGGAAGAAGGTCGCTAATTAACATAACACCGGTAGAGTATCCGACTAGTCTTCTCATTTTAGCTATTCTCAACAACACTTCACTGATGTTTGTACTTTGCATGAAATTCCTGTCGAGGTAGTAATTGTATAGTTTGTTTTCCTTTTGTCATCAGACAAATTAAACCACTCATTGTAAGTTAACTTGTTGTATAAAGTGAAATGGATTGATTCCAAACAGTTGAGTCCAGGAGCTAGGACGTTATACATTGACATTTTAGCTAGTGTTCATAAAAATAAAAAAATAAAAAATTAATTATTTAGCTTAAAAAAAAAGTCTAACAGAATTTAATATCAAGTTGTCAAGAAAAGGGATATCGAATCCCGCCTCATGCCATTGGAATCTGCTGAATAATTCTGCAAGTGTCAACATCCGCTCGTTGTGTTTGCAAACCGTTTCATGAACCCCTCATGAGGTCTTGGCTTGAATTTCTATTTGAAGATCAAACCCTCCTTCAAACCCCACACCGTTGTCTCTTTTAATTTTATTAGTTGAATTTCTGAATTTTTGAGCTAATTCTCTCTCTTTCTCGCTTAATGGGAGAGAGGACCGATCTTTTCTCAGGGAAGAAGATCGAAGAAACGATGAGGAGGAGGAGAATGACGAAAAACGTGCAATTGTAAAGATTGAGTTCAAAGAGTCAAATGGTTGGGTGTTGGATAAGGTTTAGCATTTTGAGACAATGGACAGCTGGGAGACACGCGTTCAGCAACAGAAGCTTAAGGGGCATATTTGCAAAAATTTAAGAGTTTGGGTTAAAAAAAATGTCATTTTAAAGAAACTATAGGAAAATGTAAGTTTAAGAAATGATCAAAATGACTTAAAGTTATACCCAAAAACATATAATTGTTTACATCAAAATTTTAGAATGGCACGCTAATAATTCCTTAATTAATTCTTATAAATTTTTGATGTAACAGAATTAATGTTGCACAAGTTGAAGAGGATGGTACATTTGCCAATCTCTCATAATGTCTTATTATAAAAAAGATACCTAGATAGAAATGTCAACGAGATGAGACGGGGATGGGGATTACTTCCCCATCTCCAACCCTTAAAACCATCCCCACCCTGTCTCCATCTCCCCAAAAAGGGACGGGACCAAGGATGGAGATTCCCTGTCGGGGAAATCTTCCCATTACCCGTCACAGTCTCTATTAATATAATTATAGATTTTGAAAATTACATAACTTAAAAAATTACACAATGTAAAATAAAAAACAAATAATATATACTAATTAATATTAATCAAATAAATTGCAAACTAAAAATCAACTTTTTATTTCATTCTTTTTTTACCGAAAAAGATGTAATTAGTAACATGCATATTAATTTATGTGATACATGTATATCGGGTACTTGTCCTCATCCTTGAATATTATCATTTATTCCCATTCAATTTGAATCGAAGCCCTGCGGGGCAATCCTCACAGGGAGTATTGCCATCCCTATACACGGATATGAGGTCCAAATAACTCCCTCATCAAACACTCTTTATATATATTCCTTATTTGGTAGTTGAAAGTTTATTGGTTATTGTGCAGTGCACTATTCACCATAGTAAAGACCATTTTTCAGTATTTCAAAATTTGTCCAATGAAAATGTAATAACTAAATTTTCACGACCTTACGTTTTTCTTGTAAAGAAACTTGTGCTATGTTCTAGAAGTACTCATGAAAATCTGAGATGGGTTTTTATTTGAAAATTTTAAGTTCTCATGATATTATGAGACTTAAAAATGATTGCTTAAACAAGTATGTATCATTTTGAGTCAGATGAGTAGAAAACTTCACGATTACATGGTCTTTCATGGTGGTCAAAGTTTGACCTAAAAAGTCAACGGTTGACTGGAAAAGTCAACCATATGATGATGCTGTTTTATGGTCAAGCAGTATGGAAAATATACTGCGCAAAACCATTTTACGGATAAGATAACAAGATTAAGTTTTAAAACCACCTTAGAAAAATAAAGTACACTAAGTTAGGAATAAGGGCAAAAAGGGCTTTAAGAAATAAGAAAATTTTATACAGTCCATTTTTACACAGATAAATTTTGGACTGCAGTATAATATAACAATATTGTGTAATAGTAAGCAAAGTAATAGAATTAACAGTATACGCATTAAGGAGGACTGCTTTTTAAGAAAAAAAGGCAAATAACCCTTAATTAGGCTTACCTCATCAACCTTTATACTTATGACATCATCATGAAATTAATCAAAATTTGGAAAGTATTATGCGAGGTTCTAGAGCATGAGGTGGCCGGCCATTGAAGGGGTATTTGACAAATATTTTTGCTCCAAGGGTTTTTAAGCAAAAGTTGAACTAAAAATAATTCAAAAAGAAATTTTTTTTTTCACCTATAAATAGCCCAAAGGGGGGGGCGGTTTTTGGCTCCAAGAAATTGAGAAATTGAGCCAAACTCTGCCCATTTTTACTCTCAACAAATCCGGACACCAAAGAGAGAGCAAGAGAGAGAAAAATTTTGTGATTCAAGGGAAAAAAGAGTGGGCTAGTGGTTGATTCTCTTCTACCTCATCAAGTAAGTTTTTTTTTTAACTTCTTTGTGTTTTTCCTAGCCTAGAGGCCGACTGTTTTAAGGAAGGAAATGAGGAAAAATTTTGGTTAGCTAAGTGGTTAGCTTTGGTTCAAGATTATACCAAGAGATCAACTAAAATTTTGGTGCAAAAATTTGGTGTAGAACCGGTTGGTGAAGCCAAGGTGGGAGGGAATTTTGAAAACCAAACCCTATCCCTAAGATTTGGGGCTAATCAAGGTAATCATCCCTAAACCCCAAACTCTTTCCTTTGAGTATTCAATTTGAAATTTAGATATAGTTTAAATCAATTTGTAAGAGCATAAGCTCAATTTTATTTTTGTGCCCAAGTTTAGGATTTAGAGTTTTGTGCTTGATCTAGAACTAAGGGTGGTTTGATTTTGATTTGCATGCTTGCTTTAGTTCTCGTGATTTTACATGTTACATACTCAATTTGTTGTATGTCCCTAAGTATGCTCTAGAATGTGGATGGATATGGTATGTTAGGTTGCTAGACAATGGAATGGAATGTGAGAACCATGCAAACTTTGGTTGATCTAAAGTCAATTAGGGTTTGCATGGAGTTGATGGAAATTATGTTTAAGGAAACCTTACAATAGAAAAACGTTGCATGTTTGAATGTTAGGCTCCCGCGTGTTCGGTTGAGGTAGATTATGCGAATAGGACGCCAAAACGAACCTAAAACAAGCAAACTGCCAGATTCGGGTGAACATTGTCCAGTTTTCTTGAGATCTAGTTTTGAGGCCTTTAGGGGCCGAATTTGAGAAAACTTAAAACATGAAAGTTGTTCAAAACAGTTTTTCGTAGGGGTCACCGTGGACAGTTTTCCAAAATAAGGCTCCAATGGCCTCCGTTTTCATGAAAACCCGAAACTGACGTGCCCAGACTTTATACATGTCCAATCGAGTTTCAAAGGGGAAAACGAAAGGGTTAGAGGTAGAACTGGGATTTTTCGAAAACCAAAACTTTCATGAAGACAACATTTTCAAATTCAGTATGAATTTTAAAATAGAATAGGGTTTCTAAAAACTGTGCAGGAAACAATAAATTCCTGAACAGGATTTTCTGAAAAGCTATACAGAAAAATGGTATTTTATGCAAAAATTGATAATTTGACTATGGGGACTGTTCCAAGGGCAGTTCCAATATTTTGAAGTTTTTTTTCTTCAAAAACCTTTCTAAGAAACCCAAGTTTTACAAGTTAAATAAAAAGAATTTTTAAAAGGTGGTAAAACACCAAGTTTTTTATAAAAGAAACAAATTAAACTATAGACCTAAATTTTCTTAAAATCTGGGTAATCTAAAGGATAACCATCTATAATCAAGTAGAATACCCGAATTATAAGATTGGGTCCAAAGCCCAAGGTTACCCAATGTAACCTAATAAGATATTATTCCAGGAAGGTAATATTAACCACTAGGGTTACTTACAGTAACCCAACAAGCTATTACATGTTATGAAAGGGACATATAACTAGGATTATGTGCGAATGTTGGTTAGATTACCAACATCCTATAATGATCAAGATTTCTTACCTATATCCTCCAATAAAGCAGGAGTTAACCTGCACGGGCATCCTAAGGGGAAACAGATATATTTTGGACATAGCAATCCAAGTAAGTACAACTCCGCCTACAGCATAGGCTTTTGATTGTAACATGATACAATGTATGTTATGTGCTATGACTTAAAATATCAAGTAGATGGCATGACTAAGATATGATTACAAGTTACATTCATGTGACATCATGAAATATGTTCACAAATAATAAGAACAAGATCAAGATGACAAATAAGTATAATGGCAAGCGAGCTTGCCTGTGACGTACCGACCCGTCCAAGGTCGGGTAGGACTGTGGATTGAGTTGAAAATGGTTTGGCCGCTCCAATCACTCCATAGTTGCGCGCCCGGTACGGTCACCCATGATAAGGGGCCCATAAACAAGTTAAGGAATGAAAGTACGTTAAGGAAGCATGATAAAGTAAGCATAATAAAGCATAATTGGATCATGCATAATTAGAATATGTTATGATATGCTATGTTAAGTTTATAATTGATTGTGTTGCGGATAATAAAGTTGTACTTGTTGAGCGAAAGCTCACGTTTTACGTCCATGCTGTAGGTAAACAACCTACTGGCGAATTTTGATACAAAATGGTGGAGTTGGCGGAGTAACTGTGAAACAAGGGATAAGCCGCTACGTCTTCTGTAAATTCATGTTAATATATTATGTTCAAATAATTCCAAACAGTACTCCATAGTAGAAAAAAAATTTTCCGCTATATTCATTAAATAAATAGTATGTAAGAAAGCATGTATGTATGTACGGTAACGGTCCGTACTAGACGGGTCGTTACAGAGTTGGTATCAGAGCGGTTCCCTGCCACCTGATTTCACAGTTCGCCTGCCATTGCCACAATCATTGTAAGTTAAAGTTACACTTGTTATACATATATATTTATTGTGTTTATGATATGATAGACTTGTTACCATGGACCCAGCACACATTGATGAGGATCGAGATGCAGTGACCTCCTTTTATGAGGCACGTCCATTATTATTTGACGGTACGAGACGGACGATGCCCTTAGGAGCATGGTTGTATGATATGGAGCTCATCTTTTGCACTAGCCATATCCCGGATCGCGTACAGGTCTCGTTGGGTAGTCGATGTTTGAGTGGCGACGCCCGTATTTGGTGGATATCAGTAGGAGAGCCGCAGCTGCCCAGCCGGACTTGGGTACATTTTTGTACACTGGTGATTGCACGGTTTGGACCGATACTGGATTACGGGCCCGGAGCGCCTCAGCATGATCCCGACATTTATAGAGACATGTACGAGACGCGATACCACAGTTATGCGCTTGAGTGGCACGCATACCCTCTCGAGACCATGGCTCATTTCTGCATGAGATTCCAGGAGGGCATGTTGCCCTACCTTCCTCAGAACATAGACCACCCTGTGATGGAGGCACTGACCGTTTTGCGAAACGGCTTACCTGGTCATATTCGCCAGCATGTCCCTTTTCCCACACCCAGGATGTCTGTGGGGCACATGATTGAGAATATCTTAGGGGCTGAGGTGTACGCTGACGCTGAGCAGGCGGAGGCCGCTGAGGGTGATCATCAGGCACCCGTAGACGACGTTAGCATAGGAGAGCCATTACACGAGGTGGGTCCAGCACCCCCAGAGGAGCCGATTCCCGCAGTCCCGGAGCAGGAGGTGCCAGCCCATGAGGCTGAGGAGCAGGGGGATGCTGAGGGTGACCCAGATGCAGAGGGCCCGGAGGAGGACGATGTTATGGTTATACCCCATGATCCACCAGCAGACCCTCCTATTGTAGACATCTCCAGTGACGAGGAGGATGATGTCGAGGTTATACCAGCAGATCCACTGGCAGATCCTATTGTCATAGATATATCCAGTGAGGAGGAGGGCGACGACGAGGATATGGAGCCGGCACCCGAGCCAGAGCAGGCGGGATGGTTAGAGGATTAGGAGGATTTTATTGACGAACCAGAGGAGATCCTTTTCGACGACGGAGATTGGGAGACTGACTCCGACGTAGCCGCCTAGATGACGATAGAGATTATCATTTGATCGTTCGTGTATATTTATTTTGACCTTAGTACTGATATGTACTCGCTTATTTCTTTTTGGATGATAGGCTTGTACTGATGTATGATGGAAAGTGGTAGCCACTTCCATCGCCATTTTTTTACTATGTATGATGGTGAAGTGTTAGACACTCCCATTACCATTTTGTCCATGTATATAAAATACTATGAAACAGATATGTATTTACAGTATTGTAAGAATGATGTAACAATCTTGTATATATTATTTTGGCAAATGTAATGTACTTTCTGTAAATATCCAAGAAACAGATCAAATACCATGTTATGTTATGATCACGAAAATCATGTTATGATACGATATGTTATGATTACGTAAGCCATGTTATGATGAGAATGATTATGTTATGATCCGATGTATTACGATATGATGTATGATGAAAGAAAGGATATACTAGTTCGATAATATATTTTCTTATGGTTTAATAGGAAATAAAAGATGGTACGCCCTCGCAAAACAATGCCTGTGAACCAGAATCCACATGCACTGGATCTAGCAACTGTTGTAGCAAATTTGCAACGACAGTTACTTGAGCAGCAGTAGGAAACAAATAGACTCCGGGAGTAGTTAGCTCAAATTAATCAGAGACCTCAGGCTAACGAGGTTCCCCCTCAGAATAACAGAATGCGCCCGGTAGTTACCCCCCGGTACCTAATGTTCAACCAGAGGTTCAGCCAGAGGTTCCAATAGCACTTGTGGAAGTACAAGCAAACTTACCTCCAGTACGGGAAGATCTGCTTTATGAGAGATTTAGGCGGATGAAAACGCCGGAATTCGAGGGACCAACAGATCCGATTGCCGCTGACAATTGGTTGATTGACATCCAAGTTATTTTGGATTTCATGCGGCTGACAGAGCAAGAAAAGTCCTCTGTGCTTCCTTCGCTCTCAAGAAAGACGCTAGACACTGGTGGATGGACCGTCCAGATGCGTCGCGATGTTACGACTATGAGCTGGCAAGATTTCTTGTCAGTGTTTCGAACCATGTATTTTAACAGAGAAATCCTGGCAGCCCAGCAGGATGAATTTACTAGTTTGAAACAGGGAACGATGACGGTAATGGAGGCTATTAATAAGTTTGAGCAGTTAGCCCGATTGTGCCCGGAATTGGTGCCAGGTGAGACAGAAAAAGTTAGATTGATGATGAAGATGTTTCGGTCAGATATCGCCAAGCAAGTCAGTGCTGGTGATAGTCCACCTACTCGGGTATCCGATTGTATAAGCCGAGCCATAAGAGCAGAATATTGGATTAACCGGGACAAGGAAGAACGAGCTCAGTTTTTTAAGTCAAAGAAGGAAGAAAAGGCCATGGGGAAGCAGACGCAACCCCGTCCGAATTTTGAAATGAACCAGAAAGGTCAGCCCCGCAATTTTGCTCAAGGTTCTAAACAGTTTGGAAGGAATAAACGAAAAGAAAACTCTACTGGCCAGGGTCAGCAAAGAAACTACCCTCAGAAAAAGATTGCCCGTGGAAATGAGGGTAATAGCAATAGCTACCCAATATGTACCAAGTGCGGGAGAAAACACCCGGGAGTATGCCGAATGGGATCAAATGCATGTTACCTCTATGGCAAGGAGGGTCATTTTGCAAAGAACTGCACTTTGAACACCCAATGCCAAAATCCTTCATATCCAAGCCGAAACACCAACAGCCAGCTGCATGCGGTCCAAGCAAAGCTCGAGGGACCCACGATCACTCAAGGCAGATTAGAGGCTCCTGAACCTCAAGCCAGAATCTACGCCTATACAAAGAATGATGCAGAAGCCGGAACTTCGCATGTGGTGACAGATCATATTTCTATCGCCACCTATGTTGCAACTGTTTTATTTGATTCTGGTGCCACCCACTCGTTCATATCATTGGAATTTTCTCAGAAGATAGGAAGAGGTGTGGATAGTTTAGAACAACCTTTCAAAACCTCTCTGCCATCCGGAGAAATTTTGTGGTCCAATTTTTGGATACGAAACACATCCGTAGGAATTTGTGGCAGAGAATTATATGTAGATCTCATTGCAATCAAGCTTCAGGATTTCGATGTGATCTTAGGGATGGACTTTTTGAGTAAATACAACGCCAAGATTGACTGCCGTAAGAGGTGCGTGACGTTCAACCCTTACGGAGAAGTAGAGTTCAACTTCTATGGTCAGTCTCGGAGTCCAGCAACTCGATTTGTTTCAGCAATAAGGGCTTGGAAAAATGTTAGCTAATGGTTGTCAAGGATATTTAGCTAACATGGTGGACAAGGATTAAGAAATGGAGCTGACACCGGAAGATGTTCCTGTTATAAAGGAATTTGTAGATATTTTTCCGAAGGATTTGCCGGGACTTCCGCCAGAAAGGGAAATTTCTTTTGAGATTGAGTTGCTACCTGGAGCTGCCCCAATATCGAAAGCCCCCTATCATATGGCACCAGCTGAGCTGAGAGAACTTCAAGTGCAGTTGCAAGAACTGCTTGACAGAGGATTCATTCGACAAAGTTACTCTCCGTGGGGAGCACCCGTTTTATTCGTCAAGAAGAAGGATGGATCATTGCGAATGTGCATCGATTACCGTGAACTGAATAAAATTACAATCAAGAATAAGTATCCTCTTCCAAGGATTGACGATCTTTTCGATCAACTCCGAGGAGCAGTTGTGTTTTCAAAAGTCGATTTACGGTCAGGATATCACCAGCTCAGGATTAGGTAGGCGGATATCTCCAAGACAACTTTTCGCACACGATATAGGCACTATGAGTTCTTGGTGATGCCCTTTGGATTAACTAACGCCCAAGCCGCCTTTATGGATCTTATGAACCGAGTATTCAAGGAATATTTGGACAAATTCGTCATTGTCTTCATTGACGACATTCTGATTTATTCAAGGTCCAAGGAGGAACATGTGCAGCATCTTAGGTTGGTAATGGAAACGTTGAGGAGGAATCAGTTTATGCTAAGTTCACAAAATGTGAATTTTAGCTGGAGAAAGTTCATTTCTTGGGGCATGTTGTGTCAAAAGAGGGAATTTCCGTAGATCCTGCAAAGGTGGAAGCAGTCAGTTCATGGTCAGTACCCAAGAGTGTTACAGAAATAAGAAGTTTTCTTGGATTAGCCGGATACTACCGACGTTTTGTCGAGGGATTTTTCAAGATTGCTGCACCACTTACCGCTCTTACTCGAAAAGATAAAAAGTATGAATGGACTCAGAAGTGTGAAGAGAATTTCCAAGAGCTCAAGAAAAAGCTGACAAGTGCGCCCGTGTTAATAATCCCAAATGTAGATGCGGGAAATTTCGTAATTTACAGTGATGCTTCCAAGAACGGATTAGGAGCTGTCCTGATGCAAAATGGGAAAGTAGTAGCCTACGCGTCAAGACAATTGAAGAATCATGAACGGAACTATCCTACGCATGATTTGGAGCTAGCAGCGGTAGTTTCGCACTTAAGATCTGGAGACACTATTTGTATGGAAACAAATGCGAAATCTACACTGACCACCAGAGCCTCAAGTATATTTTTACTCAAAAGGAGCTCAACATAAGACAGCGTAGATGGCTGGAACTTGTAAAGGACTACGATTGCGAGATCCTTTATCACCCTGGGAAGGCAAACAGGGTAGCAGATGCTTTAAGTAGGAAATCCTCGGGCATGCTAATGTCTATCGAAGCGTTTCCTAAGCCACTACAAAAGGAGATTTCTGAGTTCAACCTGGAAATGATCACGGGGAAATTATCTTCTCTGACTCTTCAGTCCGATCTATTGGAATCCATCAAGGCGCATCAAGGAAAAGATTCGTTTTTGCTAAAGGCACAACTTTTTGGCAGAAAGAACAAGGAGTTCAAAACCTCTGCCGATGGCGCTATCTACTTCAAGGAAAGGATCTGTGTTCCTGACTTTGAAATTTTGAAGAATCAGATCATGTCAGAGGCTCATAAGACGTCATACTCGGTACATCCAGGAGCTTCCAAAATGTACAAGGACCTCCGAGAGAACTTTTGGTGGCCAAAAATGAAGAATGAAGTAGCAAAATACGTGTCAAAATGCCTAACTTGCAAGAAAGTTAAGGCTGAACACCGACATCCTGGAGGAGAATTGCAGAAAATAGAGTTTCCTGAATGGAAATGGGAGCAAATTACTATGGATTTTGTAGTAGGATTACCCAGGACAACAAGTGGAAATGACACAATTTGGGTTGTGGTAGATAGATTAACCAAATCAGCCCATTTCATTGCTATCAAAGCCACCTTCTCAGTGGAAAAATTGGCTGACGTCTACGTGTCTCAGATTGTTAGGTTGCATGGAGTGCCAAAATCGATCATTTCAGATCGTGACGGACGTTTCACCTCTCGATTTTGGACCAGTGTTCACAATGCCATGGGATCAAAACTGAAGTTCAGCACAGCTTTTCACCCCCAAACTGACGGCCAGTCGGAACGAACCATCCAAACATTGGAAGATATTCTGAGATCATGTGTTCTGGATTTCAAAGGAAACTGGGATCAGAAGCTGCCGTTGATCGAATTTTCTTACAATAACAGTTATCACGCTTCAATTGGTATGGCACCATTTGAAGCCCTATATGGAAGGAAATGTCGATCTCCCATCCACTGGCAAGAGGTTGGACAGAAGCAGCTACAAACAACAGACTTCATCAAGAAGACCTCTGAAGATATCAAGAAGATTAAGCAGAGGCTCGACATAGCTTTTAGCAGAAAAGTTATGCCGATAAACGTAGGAGACCATTGGAATTCCAAGTTGGAGAGGCCGTGTTCATTAAGATTGCTCCTATGAAAGGGGTAATGAGATTTGGCAAAAAGGGGAAGCTCAGTCCGAGATATATAGGACCGTTTGAAATCCTTGAAAGGATTGGGAAAGTAGCTTACAGGCTTGCTTTACCGCCAGAATTAGCTGCAATGCACAATATTTTTCATGTTTCAATGTTAAAGAAGTATGTACCAGACCCGTCGCATGTGCTTAGTCAAGAACCGGTGGAAGTTCAAACGGATTTGACATACGAAGAAAAGCCAGTTCGAATTATGGATCGAGAAGAGAAGGTCCTAAGAAATAAAACCATTTCCCTGGTTAAAGTATTATGGCAAAACCACAAGGTTGAAGAAGCAACTGGGAATTGGAAGATGAAATGAGAAAGAACTACCCCGATTTATTCTAATTTTCGAGGACGAAAATTTTTAAGGGGGGTAGATTGTAATAACTAAATTTTCACGACCTTATGTTTTCTTGTAAAGAAACTTGTGCTATGTTCTGAAAGTACTTATGAAAATCTGATATGGGTTTTTATTTGAAAATTTTAAGTTCTCATGATATTATGAGACTTAAAAATGATTGCTTAAACAAGTATGTATCATTTTGAGTCAGAAGAGTAGAAAACTTCACGATTGCATGGTCCTTTCATAATGATCAAAGTTTGACCTAAAAAGTCAACGGTTGACTGGAAAAGTCAACCATATGATGATACTGTTTAATGATCAAGCAGTATGGAAAATATACTGCGAAAAATCATTTTACGGATAAGATAACAAGATTAAGATTTAAAACCACATTAGAAAAATCAAGCACACTAAGTTAGGAATAAGGGCAAAAAGGGCTTTAAGAAATAAGAAAAATTTTATACAGTCCATTTTTACACAGATAAATTTTGGACTGCAGTATAATATAACAATACTGTGTAATAGTAAGCACAGTAATAGAATTATCTGTATACGCATTAAGGAGGACTGCTTTTTAAGAAAAAAAGACAAACAACCATTAATTAGGCTTACATCATCAACCTTTATACTTATGACATCATCACGAAATTAATCAAAATTTGGAAAGTATTATGGGAGGTTCTAGAGCATGAGGTGGCCGGCCATTGAAGGGGTATTTGACAAATATTTTTGCTCCAAGGGTTTTTAAGCAAAAGTTGAACTAAAAATAATTCAAAAAGAAATTTTTTTTTTCACCTATAAATAGCCCAAAGGGGGGGGGGGCGGTTTTTGGCTCCAAGAAATTGAGAAATTGAGCCAAACTCTGCCCATTTTTACTCTCAACAAATCCGGACACCAAAGAGAGAACAAGAGAGAGAAAAATTTTGTGATTCAAGGGAAAAAAGAGTGGGCTAGTGGTTAATTCTCTTCTACCTCATCAAGTAAGTTTTTTGTTTAACTTCTTTGTGTTTTTCCTAGCCTAGAGGCCGACTGTTTTAAGGAAGGAAATGAGGAAAACATTTGGTTAGCTAAGTGGTTAGCTTTGGTTCAAGATTATACCAAGAGATCAACTAAAATTTTGGTGCAAAAATTTGGTGTAGAACCGGTTGGTGAAGCCAAGGTTGGAGGGAATTTTGAAAACCAAACCCAATTCCTAAGATTTGGGGCTAATCAAGGTAATCATCCCTAAACCCCAAACTCTTTCCTTTGAGTATTCAATTTGAAATTTAGATATAGT
Source organism: Ficus erecta (assembly GCA_008635985.1). NCBI lineage: Eukaryota > Viridiplantae > Streptophyta > Magnoliopsida > Rosales > Moraceae > Ficus > Ficus erecta. Next base: position 72,746 of record BKCH01001787.1, on the reverse strand, counting down.
TCAAATCAATTTGTAAGAGCATAAGCTCAATTTTATTTTTGTGCCCAAGTTTAGGATTTAGAGTTTTGTGCTTGATCTAGAACTAAGGGTGGTTTGATTTTGACTTGCATGCTTGCTTTAGTTCTTGTGATTTTACATGTTACATACTCAATTTGTTGTATGTCCCTAAGTATGCTCTAGAATGTGGATGGATATGGTATGTTAGGTTGCTAGACAATGGAATGGAATGTGAGAACCATGCAAACTTTGGTTGATCCAAAGTCAATTAGGGTTTGCATGGAGTTGATGGAAATTATGTTTAAGGAAACCTTACAATAGAAAAATGTTGCATGTTTGAATGTTAGGCTCCCGCGTGTTCGGTTGAGGTAGATTATGCGAATAGGACGCAAAACGAACCTAAAACAAGCAAACTGCCAAATTCGGATGAACATTGCCCAGTTTTCTTGAGATCTAGTTTTGAGGCCTTTAGGGGCCGAATTTGAGAAAACTTAAAACATGAAAGTTGTTCAAAACAGTTTTTCGTAGGGGTCACCGTGGACAGTTTTCCAAAATAATGCTCCAATGGCCTCCGTTTTCATGAAAACACGAGACTGACGTGCCCAGACTTTATACAAGTCCAGTCGAGTTTGAAAGGGGAAAACGAAAGGGTTAGAGGCAGAACTGGGTTTTTTTGTAAAACATGAAAGTTCTAGGATTTTTCGAAAACCAAAACTTTCATGAGACAACATTTTCAAATTCAGTATGAATTTTAAAATAGAACAGGGTTTCTAAAAACTGTGCAGGAAATAATAAATTCCTGAACAGGATTTTCTGAAAAGCTATACAGAAAAATGGTATTTTATGCAAAAATTGATAATTTGACTATGGGGACTATTCCAAGGGCAGTTCCAATATTTTGAAGGTTTTTTTCTTCAAAAACCTTTCTAAGAAACCCAAGTTTTACAAGTTAAATAAAAAGAATTTTTAAAAGGTGGTAAAACACCAAGTTTTTTATAAAAGAAACAAATTAAACTATAGACCTAAATTTTCTTAAAATCTGGGTAATCTAAAGGATAACCATCTATAATCAAGTAGAATACCTAAATTATAAGATTGGGTCCAAAGCCCAAGGTTACCCAATGTAACCTAATAAGATATAATTCAAGGAGGGTAATATTAACCACTAGGGTTACTTATAGTAACCCAACAAGCTATTACATGTTATGAAAGGGACATATAACTAGGATTATGTGGGAATGTTGGTTAGATTACCAACATCCTATAATGATCAAGATTTCTTACCTATATCCTCCAATAAAGCAGGAGTTAACCTGCACGGGCATCCTAAGGGGAAACAGATATATTTTGGACATAGCAATCCAAGTAAGTACAACTCCGCCTACAGCATAGGCTTTTTGGTTGTAACATGATACAATGTATGTTATGTGCTATGACTTAAAATATCAAGTAGATGGCATGACTAAATATGATTACAAGTTATATTCATGTGACATCATGAAATATGTTCACAAATAATAAGAACAAGGTCAAGATGACAAATAAATATAATGGCAAGCGAGCTTGCCTGTGACGTACCGACCCGTCCAAGGTCGGGTAGGACTGTGGATTGAGTTGGAAATGGTTTAGCCGCCCCAATCACTCCATAGTTGCGCGCCCGGTACGGTCACCCATGATAAGGGGCCCATAAACAAGTTAAGGAATGAAAGTACGTTAAGGAAGCATGATAAAGTAAGCATAATAAAGCATAATTGGATCATGCATAATTAGAATATGTTATGATATGCTATGTTAAGTTTATAATTGATTGTGTTGCGGATAATAAAGTTGTACTTGTTGAGCGAAAGCTCACGTTTTACGTCCATGCTATAGGTAAACAACCTACTGGCGAATTTTGATACAAAATGATGGAGTTGGCGGAGCAACTGTGAAACAAGGGATAAGCCACTACGTCTTCTGTAAATTCATGTTTAATATATTATGTTCAAATAATTCCGAACAATACTTCCATAGTAGAAAAAAAAAATTTCGCTATATTTATTAAATAAATAAGTATGTAAGAAAGCATGTATGTATGTACGGTAACGGTCCGTGCTAGACGGGTCGTTACAGAAAAAAAGGGGGAAAAATGGTGACAAGCATGTCACGACTTAAAAGCGCGATCATATTATTTTTAATATTCAACTGAAGAACAAAAGAACAAAGTAAAAAATAAATAAAATTGTTGAGGATATGACGACCAGTATGTATTGTTTGAAGTCCTTATAATGAAAGTCGCATAGTCAAATGCTTCAACCCCATGTCATTTTCTCAGAATAAAAGAAATGAGAACGAGTTTGTTCGGACCATAAAAGTAATAGGGACTGATTTCGAAGACCTTTGACATGTTCCTCATGACCTTGTAGTCAGTTGATCAGCCTCAGATAGCTTCTTTATGTAGTTTCCTTTAAACAAAGTTGAAAATATCAGTAGTATTCAGCTTGTATGCAAAAATATTTACTTCCATGGATACCAAGACCAACCTTGGATTTATGCTTGTTGTTCTCTTCCTGATCAGCTTGCTTCTCTCGACCAATCTCTGCCTCGGAGTCGACACCATCTCAGCAAATCAGTCCCTCTCTGGAGACCATACCATTGAATCTGCAGGTCTTTGTGCTGGGATTCTTCCAACCAGGTAACTCTTCAAACTACTTTATTGGCATGTGGTACAAACAAGTCTCTCCCCAGACTGTAGTTTGGGTGGCCAATAGGAAGAAGCCAGTTTCAGATATATTTTCTTCCGAGCTAAGAATCTCTGATGGAAATTTAGTTCTTTTCAATGAGTCCAAAATCCCAATTTGGTCCACTGATTGGAACTCCACTGGCAGCTCTGCTTCTGTGCGAGCAGTTCTTCTTGACAGTGGAAACCTCGTCTTGAATGATGAGTCCAATTCGTCCGAACCTTTGTGGCAGAGTTTTGATCATCCTGCTCATACATGGCTGCCTGATGTTAAAATTTGTTACAACAAAATCACCAAAAACAGCAGCGTCTCACTTTGTGGAAGAATTCCGACCCCAGCCCTAGGATTCTTTTCTCTTGAGATAGACATAAGTGACAACTCCTATATCCTACTCTGGAATGTCTAGAAGATATTGGACTAATGGATATTGGAATGGGAGAACTTTTAGTAAACCTCGATTCTGTCCATGACTTCAAGTTTGTTTCAAATGATGAGGAAAGCTATTTCACATATTCTGTTAGAAACAACTCTGTTATCAAAATATAATGGTTGGTGATGGATGTTTCGGAACAGATTAAAGGATTTTATTGGCTGCTTGGTTACAAATCGTATAATTTTTGGTCTTGACCGGTACAGCAATGCAATGTTTATGCTTATTGTGGTACATATGGTTGCTGCAGTGAAAGCACATCGCTCTTTAGTAGTTGTTTACGGGGGTTTGAGGCAAAAGTGAAGAGTGATTGGGGTTTGAAGGATTATTCTGATGGGTACTTGAGAAGGACTAGGCTACAATGTGGCAACAACAGTACTACTAATGATGTGAGAGACAAATTTCTACCTATATCCAACATGTCATGGCCTGATAATCAGCAGTTTTTATGAGCAGGGAGTTTAGGAGAATGCGAAGCAAGCTGCTTAAATAACTGCTCCTGCACTGCTTATGCATATGACAGCAGTGGTTGTTCAATTTGGACAGGAGATCTCCTAAATTTGAAGCTTCTTCCCACATATAACAGCAATGGGCGATCTCTACCTTCGATTGGCAGCTTCTGAGATTAAGAAACAGTCTTCAGTAAAAGGGAAGTTCCACATTTTCTTATTTTGGATTATAACTGTTGCAGTGATCATCCCTTGCGCTGCTTGTTCAGTCTACTATCTCAGAAGAAAAAAGCTGGTCGGTAAACAAGGTAATCACTATATTCATGCTTATACATGTAAAAATTTATGGAAAAACCTCTGGTTTCTTCGATACATTTATTGATCATTGATAGACTTCAAATTATCATTTAATTAGGTATCAGTGGAAGCACCCTGGGAAATCCTGCCATAAGCTTTTGTTGTAGTGAAAAGCACGTAAGAGACTTCTTACTTTGCGGACAATTTAGAGAAGACGAAAAGAAAGGCATAGAAGTACCATTTGTTGTTCTGGAAAGCATAGTAGCTGCTACAGATAACTTTTCAGAAGCAAACAAACTTGGGCAGGGAGTGTTTGGCACTGTTTATAAGGTAATTTGTTGATCCTCATAGTAGTACACAAATGGATCTTTTATTTTTTTAAATATGTGATCGTAATGTTTGCTTGGAATTTTGCTTCAGGGTAAATTTCCAGGAGGACAAGAAATTACAATAAAGAGGCTATCGAGCGGATCAGGACAAGGCGTACAGGAATTTAAGAATGAAGTTTTGTTGATTGCTAAACTTCAGCATCGGAAACTTTTTCGCCTTTTCGGGTGTGTTGAAGGAGACGAGAAAATGTTGCTCTATGAATATATGCCCAACAAAAGCCTATACTCATTCCTATTTGGTAAGTTCCTCCCAAGTTTTAACTAAATTCAATTTGATAACGTGTTAACTTTAAGACACTGAGAATTAGATTGCATTACAACTGACACATCAACTAAATAGTTATTAAGAGGTGCTTTAGACATAAATTTTGAAAAGCTCAAAATGGTTATGTGACGCCCTAGAAATTCATAAACTTAATTCATGAACTATTATTATGGATTTCCTTCATTAATATACTTCTAATGAATTATTTTGATAAATATCAAATTTCAAGATCAAGAATGATTGTATATGTATCACCAGTACGATGATGTCGATGATCTAATAATGTTGAGTTTCTCTATTTAAATGAGAAATTTTAAATACATAAAAGATGAGTTAAAGACATATAAATTTATACGAAAAATTTATTATGTCGTATTAGAGAGATAATTTTAATTTTTGGGAAGAACCCCGATTTAATTAGTAGGTCAATTTAATGATCTTAGTATTTATTTTCATCATATCAATAGTTAAGTTTTGTGAGTATAAAATTAATGTGTCACATAGATAGAAGATGAATGATTAGTATTTACTCTTAGAAAATCCAAAGGTAGAAGATTGATCAAGAATTGTGCTTAAGTTTGAAATCAACGGTGTAGATTTAATGTTAAAGAATCCTAGGCAAATCAATAGCCAAACTTTGGATGATAAGTGACCAATGAGAGCTTAAGGTAAGGATTGGTGTGATGGAAGATCCAATGGATGAGAATAAGGACGACAACCTTGGATCAATGGTGGAAATTGGAAGAAAGAAAAACAAAATAAAAATGGGAAGGCAAAGGGGGGATCCGGATTTTTGGGTCAAAAGGCAAGAAGAAATTTGAACAAATGAGAAAAAAGGAATGTGGTGCATGCATTCAACCTCATATAAGAGATGTCATAGTTTATTTTGGCAAGTTGACCCAAAGAAGAGACAAGTGAAAGTGACCCACTGTCTCCACTTTATTGAACCAAATTTTCACCCCAATACTCTCCCTTTAAGTGGCAGCAACGAAGGGGAGAATCAGTGAAAAATTTTCCAATTTTGCCCCTCAAAATATAGCTCCCTTAAGGTAAAAGTCGGCTGAAAACAAGCCCATAACACCTTATTTTGTTCTCACACAAGTTAAGCTCAAAACTAGCTTCTTTAGCCACCACCAAGCTCAAAACAGAATAAAAGAACCACCAACACTATTCTCCATCTCCAACACCCCTCTAGCACCCTCCTCCCTCCATTTTCAAGCTTTAAGCAACTCCATTACCAAGTTTCAAGACGTGTGAACCGGAGTTAGAGGATATTTTACTAGAGGTAACCCAGTGGTATTCTTTGTGTTTTAGTCATTTTTGGATAACTAAAGCATGATGTTTAGTTATAATCTTAATGTTAGACTTCTTCTTACCTAGGAAAAAGTTTTGAGAAGAACTTTAGAGGTCCGAGATCTTAAAGGATCCACGGAGCATTTCGGTAAGATCTACGAACTTTGTTAAAGCTTGTAGTGGTTGTGGTAATATAGCATGCATTAAAAACTTTGGTATGAAAAATAAATTATATGATAAGATTCTACAGAGGATAAGCTTCATTTTAGGCTTTGGAATTACTTGGTTTGCTTTTGTATGCCTAAAGTTATGTGCATTTGAAGTTGTGACACAAAACCAGAGAGAAAATGAACCTCTGGGGTATAGTCTAGCCACAGGTTTTATGTACTCCAAACCCTTTAGTCTAAAAATTGTGGATTATAATTTATAGATCTAAAAACTAGATTCTTTAAGCATTCCAACAAGGTATCATACACCGTGAACAGATAAATGTGTAGTTTTTTGGTGAATTTTACAAGTTTGGACTACGAACCGAAAGTTTTTCCTGGAACCCTTTACTAGCCACAGATTTTGTATATTTTGGGTTAGTAAACCATACTTTTTTACAAAATTGTTTTATCATATGAAATAGACACTATAAGCTTTCCAATGACATATCTTTTGCCTTTTTTGGACTTGCAAGTGAATTGTTATGATTTTTCTAAGTTTATTCATGAATCTGGACTTGTGGTACATATGTGAGACCAACAGTAACAAAACCTAAGCTAATAGTATGAAACACTCAAACACCAAAAGAAATAACTTTATTATGTAAAGTAGACATCTCAAGTTTTGAAATGAGATATTATGCGTTTAAAACGAATATGTACATAAATTTTAATAAATCACATAATATTGTATGAAATATGGTAAACTGAAATTTCACTATAAGAAACTTAGGAAAATGCCCACATTAATATTTGATTCGCTTGAAATCTTGGAAAACAAATTACAAAGACAAAAACTAGATATAGCAAGCTTTCCAACGAGTTATCAAGTGTCCAAAACAAGAGTATACTCAAATTTAAATAAATCTTACAAATTAAAATCTTACACCTACAAAACGATTAAACATTAAAATGTGACATAAGGGTAAGTCATAACATATATACATATTTGGTTATGAAACGAGTTGGTATTAAGTGTATGATCAAATAATATGAAAAACCCTAACTTTATAAAGTTGAATCACAAGTTTTAAATGGTCTAAGATAAAGTATACTAGAGGGTTACTGGGTTGCTGGGCATATATCATGAGACTATCTTAGCCCAACTAAATGATCATAACTACTAAGATTGGGCCTTACAAGCCCAATACTAGATGGAAGGTATGCACTTAGGTGACTCATTGTCACCTTGACTGATTAATTAATAAATAAATATATAAATAAATAAACTAATAAAGATATGATAAAATATAATTATGCTAAAAAAAATTAATTAGTAGTTAATAAAGTAATTAATTAATTAATTAATTATAAGAGTTAATAAATGATAATTAGCTGTGCAAGTAAGATTATTATTTTGAGTAACTACATAATTATAATATATGATTAATTAATCATTAATCATTGATATAATTGTTAATATAACTATGGGTGATTAATTATAGATTAATCAAACATTAATTATTAGAATAATCTAATTATTAATGATTAAAATGAGAATTAATAATTGATAAGTTTTATATGAGAAAGAATATTTAAGTAACATAATTAAATTATTAACGATATAATTATTAATTAGTCAATTGAAATTATGTAAATTAATTATAATTACTCAACTAAATAAAGTAATAATTAACTTCTATCAAATTAATTAGTTAATCAATTGATTAATCAATTGCTTAATTAATCAATTAAATTAAAAAAATTTAAATTAAGTAAAATTAAATTAATTAAATAATAATTAGTATAAATTTATTTTAACACTTAATAATATTAATTGTTAAGATTAATTATGATATAAGTAAATTAAGCTTACATTAGTTTATAAAATAAATAAATAAATAAATAAAGTAACATAAATATGATTCTATCTAATAATGAGATATTGTTAAATCAGGACAATTTATCAAATTTGCATGGTAGGAGATACAACTCCGGAAGTTTAAGCACATAAGACAAGTAAGTGCAAATCTCACCTATAGCATGGAACAAAATGTTTTTCTTTATTGATGCTCTACATTTGCTATGACTTGACCTGATGATATGATGAATTTATGAGTTATATGTATTGCTTTGATTAAGCATTTGATGTGCATAATTTCTCTTGCACTAATATGATCGACATCCCTCACAGATATTTATGTCATAATGATAGATGCATCGTGACATGTAAATCTACACATTGTCACAATTAATAAGAATGAGGTAAATGAAAGATAGGATTAAGTGTTGTACCAACCTCCAATTAGTGCGAGGATATGATAAGAACAAAAGTTATAAGATATTACCTTGGAGGCTGTTGGAAGGTTGCTCCCCCATCTCCCCATTGGTTGCGTGCATATGAGTATGACAAAAGGGCCCTTAAGTAGACAGGACATGTATATAATGAAGTATAATTGAATACACATAGATCACATACCTTTTTGAACATTCATAATGTTACATGTGATGATATGATTTTATGAAAATGTGTTGTTAGATATTATTTGTACTTGCTAGGCGAAAGCTCATACGTGTGTTCGTGCTGTAGGTAACGCGGATAAGCAGCCCGCTACTTAGATGCTTTATGGACTGTCGAAGCTGTGTGGAGGCGATGAAGGAAGGGAGTGTGATACCACCACGAATTTAATTTCTGCATTTAGACTGCTTAAATTATTTCATATCGACCATATTTATAACTATGTTTCTAATGTTTTTGTACTACAAAACTAGTATGAGTATTTTACGAGAAAAAAACTTTAGACTCTTTACTTTTAATTTACATGAAGTTATAGCTTTTTAAATATTATCTAAGTACGAATTTGAATAGGATATTTATTATCTAGAGTTTTTTAATTTCCTCAATTAAAAATTTTAGTAAATTTAACTTTTGTAGTACGAATATGGTTTAAATAAAAAATTATGTATTTTTGGAATCAAACATAAATAAGTGTTAAGACTAAACTAAATAAGAATAAGTAAACTAGTTAACGGTCTAAAAAGTTGGGTTGTTACACTTTTTCAACCAAAGAATTTAATTTTGACCAAGTCAGTAATTGCGGTGGCTTGTGGTAACCAGAATCAACCATAAAACTCCACGGTGAATGCTTTCAATCATATTCAGAGACAGACTAAATTGGCTTTCATTAATATTATTCTGGCAGAGAAAATGATTTTCTTGTACCTAGATCTCCGTCCACAACCACTCCGAGATTTTTTTCGACTTCTTCTTATTAATATTCTTTTGCTCTCTATCTTGCAGTAAATATTAAAGTGTTCAGCTTGTCTGGCCAAATTTTGGTCAGCCATGGATACAAAAACCAAGCCAAGTAGATTCATGCTTGATGTTTTGTTGCTGTGTCTAGTTTTGATCAAGACCTCATTTTCACTCGGAGCTGATACCATATTTGTAGGCGATGTAATCTCAACATACTCTACTCTAGTCTCGCAAGGCGGGAAATTCGAAATGGGATTGTTTCAACCGGGTCGCACTCCAAACTACTATCTAGGCATGTGGTTACTTCTGTTACAAGTAACATCAATTTAAATTTTCATTATGGATTAGTAGTTTAAGTAGTTGGTTATTTTCAATGTTTGGCTTTCTGGATTCTAAACTCCTTTTTTTTTTAATTATTTATTATTTATGCATCCACAACTGCTGTCTTTCCAGCCTTTTGATTTTTCTGACTAATTATAGTCGTTATTTTCTTTTCCAATATATATGTGTTTGTTATAATTTGTGAGCGAAACTATAATTCACCTAGAAATACCCATGTAACTCAGCAAAAAAATAAAATAATAACTTATAAAAAATTACAACATATCGTTCTTAACACATGTTTGGTACATGGTTTGGATAAAAAATTACAACTCAATTTTTGTCTTTTTCTAAACCTCAGTTTAACTATTCACAGTTACTATTATAGTTTTATAACTCAAACTTTAAACATCGATAACTTTGGATATACAAGTCCATATAAGATGACATATGTTTTTAAAAATTGCATAGAATTTTGAGACAAACGAAACAAACTCCATATTGATATTTTTTTCTGAACACATTTCCAGTTTTTATATTTTTTAACTCCAGCAATTCAAATGTCACATCAAAAATAGAATTCAATTTAAATCTAAATTTTACAATATAAACCCATACACCAAATGCATGCTACGTTTTTTGTCATTTGAATTGTCTGACTCTCTTTTTAATTCATCGTCACTTTGAGATTCTTGTTTTCTAATTTCACGTGTGTGATTCTGACAATGACGGATTGTAATGACCCGATTTTTCGGACCATTAACTAACTTACTTATTCTTAATTTATTTAGTCTTAATATTATTTATGTTAGGTTCCAAAACTATAATTTTTTTTACATACAGATTGTACTTGTACTTGAAGAATTTCATAAACTAAAATTTTTAACAGAGGAAATTGAAAATCCCTAGATAATAAATATCCTATTCAAATTCGTACTTAGATAATATTTAAAAAGTTATAACGTCATGTGAATTAAAAGAAAAGACTCTAAAGTCTTTTGCTCGTAAATTACTCTTACTAGTTTAGTAGTACCAAAATATTGAAAACATTGTATAAATATAGTTGATACAAAATAATTTAAGAAGTCTAAATGTGAAAATTAAATTCGTGACGGTATCCCACTCCCTTCCTTCATCGCCTCTGCATAGCTTTGCCAGTCCAGAAAACATCTAAGTAGCAGGCTGGTTACCCGCGTTACCTGCAACACGAACACACATGTATGAGCTTTCGCTTAGCAGGTATAAACAATATCTCACAAAACATTTTCATAAGATCATATCATCATATGTAACATCCTGAATGTTCAAAAATGCAAGTGATTTATGTGCACTCAATTATGCTTTACTATATGCATCTCCTGTCTACTTAAGAGCCCCTATGACATACCCATATGCATGCAACCAATGGGGAGTTGGGGGAGCGATCCTCCAACCACCTTTAAGGTCATAACTTATAACTTTCGATCTTATCATGCCCTCTCACAAATTAAAGGTTGATACGACACTTATTCCTATCTTTCGTTAGCCTCCTTCTTATTAATTATGACAACGTGAAAAATTACATGTCACTGTACATATATCATTATGGCATAAATACATGTAAGGCATGTCGATCATATTAGTGTAAAAAAAATTATGCACGTTAAATACTTAATTAAAGCAATATATATAACTCATATACCCATCACATTATCAATGCAAGTCATAGCAAATGTAAAGCATCAATAAAGAAAAAACATTTTGTTCCATGTTGTAGGTGAGATTTGTACTTACTTGTCTTATATGCTTAAACTTTGAGCGTTGTATCTCATACTACGCAAATTTGAGAAATTGCCTTGATTTAACAATATCTCATTATTATATGGAATTATAGTTATATTACTTTATTCATTTATTTATTTATTTATTTTATAAGTTAAAGTGAACTTAATTTACTTACATCACAATTAACCTTAACAATTAATTCAAATTAATAATTAAGTGTTAAAAAAATTCTACTAATTATTATCTAACTATTTTAACTTTACTTCAATTTTATTTAATTTAATTGATTAATTAATTAATTGATTAATTAATTAATTAATTAGGTAGTAGTTAATTATTATTTTTAATTGAGTAATTATAATAAATTACATAATTTTAATTGACTAATTAATAATTATGTTGATAATAATTTATTTCTGTTACTTAAATATTCTTTCTCATATAATAATCATCAACTATTAAATCTCATATTAATAATTAATTATTAGATTATTCTAATAATTAATGTTTGATTAATCTCTAATCAATCATCCATAGTTAAATTAACAATTATATCAATGATTAATGATTAACTAATCTCTAATAAATCATGTATTATAATTATGTAGTTATTCAACATAATAATCTACTTTCACAGCTAATTATCACTTACTAACTCTTATAATTAATTAATTAATTACTTTATTAATTACTAATTAACTTTCTGAGTATAATTACATTTGATAATGTAATCATTATTTTATTTATTTATTTCTTTCTTTCTTTCTTTCTTAATTAATTAAGCAATAAAGGTGACAATGAGTCACCTAAGTGTATACCTCCCATCTAGTATCGGGCTTGTAAGGCCAAATCCCTTTAGTTATGATCATTTAGTTAGGCTAAGGTAATCTCTTGGTATATACCCAGTAATCCTCTAGTGTATTTAATCTTAGTCCATTTAAAAACTTGTAATTGAACTTTATAAAGTTAGAGTATTTCATATTATTTGATCATACACTTAATACTAACTCATTTCATTGCTAAATATGTCCACATGTTATAACTTACCCTTATATCACATTTTAATATTTAATCGTTTTGTTGGTGTAGGATTTTAAATTGTAAGATTTATTTAAATTTGAGTATAATCCCGTTTTGGACACTTGATCACTCGTTGAAAAGCTTGAAGTATCTAGTTTCTGTCTTTATAATTTGTTTTCCAAGATTTCAAGCGTTTCAAACATTAATGCGGGTGTTTTCCTAAGTGTCTTATGGTAAAATCTCAGTTTACATGATTATAATATAATATTATGTGCTTTATTAAAATTTATATACATATCCGTTTTAAATGCATTATATCTCATTTTAAAGCTTGAGATGTCTATTTTACAGCTGTAAATTTATTTCCATTAGTTTTAGAGTTTTTCATACCGTTAACTTAGGTTTTGTAACTATTGATCCCACATGTGTACCACAAGTCCATATTTATGGGTAAAATTAGAAAAATAAAAAAAATTCACTTACAAGTCCAAATAAGGAAAAAGATATGTTATTGGAAAGCTTATGGTGTCTAGTACATACTCTTAGAATAGTTTTATAAACAAATGTGGTTTACTAAAATATACAAGACCCATGGCTAATATAGGGTTCCAGCAAAGACTTTCAGTTCGTATTCCGAGCTTGTAAAATTCACCAAAAACTGCACATTTATTCGTTTGAGACGCATGATACCTTGTTGAAAAGTCAAAGTATCTAGTTTTCAGACATATAACTTATAATCCAAAATTTTGAGACTAACGGGTTCGGAGTTCATAAAATCCATGGCTAGATTGTACCCCAAAGGTTCCTTTGCTATCTAGTTTTGTATCACAACTTCAAATAAACATAATTTTAGACATACAAAAGCAAACCAAGTGATTCCAAAGCATAAAATTAAGCTTAATCTTTAAAGAATCTTATCATATAATTTATTTTTCATTCCAAAGTCTCTAATGCATGCCATATTAACACAACAACCACAAGCTCGAACAAAGTTCGTTGATCTTACTGAAATGCTCCGTGGATCCTTTAAGATCTTGGACCTTCAAAGTTCTTTTCAAAACCTTTTCCTAGGTAAGAAGAAGCCTAACATTAAGATTCTAACTGAACATTAGGCTTTAGTTCTCCAAAAATGACTAAAACACAAATAATACCACTAGGTTACCTCTAGTAACGCGTCCTCTATTTTCGCATCACACTTTTTTGAACTTGGTACCGGGGTTGCTTGGAGCTTGAAAATAGAGGGAGGAGGGTGCTACAAGGGTGTTGGGAGATGGATAATAGTGTTGGTGGCGGTAGCTAGAAAAGCTAGGGTTTTTTTTTTTATTTTTTTTTTAGCTTAACTTGTGTCAGAATAAAATGAGATATTGGGGGCTTGTTTTTAGTCAACATTTGCTTTAAATGAGTTATATTTTGAAGGGTAAAAATGGAAAAAACTTTCGCTGATTCTCCCCTTCATTGCCACCACTTAAGGGAGGGAGTGAGGTTGAAAATTTTGTTCAACAAAGTTGAGACAAAGGGCCACTTTTACTTGTCTCTTCTTTGTGACATATTGCCAAAAAAGCCATACCATCTCTTACATAAGGTTGCATGCATGCACCACTTTCTTTCTTTTCTCATTTGTTTAAATTTCTTCTTGCTCTTTGACCACAAAATCCAGATCCCTTTGATTTTTTTCTCATTTTCATTTTGTTTTTCTTTCTTTCAATTTTTCCACTATTGATCAAAAGTTGTCATCCTTATACTAATCCATTGGATCTTCCATCACACTAATCCTTACCTTAAGCTCTCATTGGTCATTTATCATCCAAAACTTGGCCATTGATTTGCCTATGATTCGTTAACATAAAATCTACACCACTGATTTCAAATTTAAGCACAATTCTTGATCAATCTTCCTCTTTTGGATTTTCTAAGAATAAATCCTAATTATTCATCTTCTATCTATGTGACACATTAATTTCTCAATCATACTCTCAAAACTTAAATATTGATATGACCAAAATAAATACTTAGATCATTAAATTGACCTACTAATAAAAATCAGGGTTTTTCCCAAAATTAACATTTATTGCTCTAATACAACATTATAAATTTTTTGTATATATTTATATCTCATTCAACTCATCTTCTATGTATCTAAAATTTCTCATTTAAATAGAGAAACTCAACATTGTTAGATTATCGACATCATCATATTGATGATACATATACAATCATTTATGATCCTGAAATTTGATGTTAATCAAAATAATTCATTAGAAGTATATTAATAAATGAAATCCATGACAATAATTCATGAATCAAGTTTATGAATTTCTAGGGCATCACAATCTACCATCCTTACAAAAATTTTTTCCTCGAAAATTAGAACAAAAACGGATAATTTTTTCTCATTTCGTTTTCACGTTCCCAAGTGGCTTCCTCAATCTTGTGATTTCACCATAACACCTTGACAAGGGGTATGGTCTTGTTTTTAAGAGTCTTCTCTTCACGAGCCATAATTTGCATAGGCTTCTCTTCGTAAGCAAGGTCCTCGTGAACTTGAATTGGTTCATGCTCTATTATATGAGATGGATTCAAGACATATCTCCTTAGAATTGAGACATGAAAGACATTGTGCACTGTTGACAACTCTGACGGTAATGTTGATCTATAAGCTACCTTACCAGCACATTCTGTGATCTCGAAGGGTCCTATGTACCTCAGGCTCAAATTGCCCTTTTTTCTGAATCGCATCACGCCCTTCATCGATGCTACCTTCAAGAAAAGGAAGTCTCCTTTTTGAAATTCAAGGGGTCTCCTTCGTTTGTCGGCATAACTCTTCTATCGACATTGAGCTGCTTCCATTCATTATCGTATTTTCTTGACTACTTTAGTGGTCTTGATAATGAAATCTATGGTTCCAATTGCTTCTCCCCAGTTTCATGCCAGTGTACCGGTGATCAGCCCTTCCTACCATAGAGTGCTTCATAGGATGCCATCCCGATAGTTGCCTGATAACTGTTGTTGTAGGAGAATTCAATTAACGGTAGCTTCTTATTCCATGCACCTTTAATGTCCATAACACAAGCACGAAGCATATCCTCTAAGGTTTGAATGGTTCGCTCGGATTGACCATCCGTCTGAGGTTGAAAAACAATGCTAAACTTGAGCTCAGTTCCCATCGCTCACTGAACATTTTTCCAAAAAGTGGAAGTGAAACGGCTGTCGCGGTCTGAAATGATTGATAAAGGAATACCGTGTAGCTTAACAACATAGGATACATATAATTCCACCAATTTTCCAGAGAATAAGTCACTTTAATTTCTATAAAACGTGTTGATTTAGTCAAACGGTCTACAATTACCTAGATGGCATCATAACCTTCAATGGTTTTTAGCAAGCAGACCACAAAATCTATAGTGATTTGTTCCCATTTCCACTCTAGAACTTCAATAGGTTACAATTTCCTAGCTAGTCGCTTGTGCTCTGCCTTAACTTTCTGACAGGTTAGGCATTTACTCACGAATTCAGCCACATCGTTCTTTATCTTGCTCCACCAAATATGCTCCTTCAAGTCCTTATTCATCTTAGTCGCTCTGGGATGGATGGAGTATGGAGTGTCGTGGGCCTCAGATAGAATATGATTTTGGAGTTCTTCATTGCTAGGCATACATAACCTACCTTTAAAATGAAGGATACCCTCATCTAACACAGCAAAATTAGTTTATTTCCCTTCCTAGACTTCTTTTCTTATTTTGACCAAACTAGGATCGAGCCCCTAAGCTTCCTTGATTTCACCAAGAATTATAGGCTGGAGAGTCAATGAGGAAAGTCTTCTCGTAATAAGCTCAATTCCAAACTTGAAAATATCTTCTTGAAGCGGTTTTGGTTGTGCTTGATTTGACATGAGGGTGGCAGACGACTTCCAACTCAGTGCATCAGCGACTTTGATGGCCTTTTTAGGATGATTAAGAATCTCACAATCATAATCCTTAACCAATTCCAACCATCTTCTTTGTCTCATGTTGAGTTCCTTCTGGGTAAAGATGTATTTAAAAATTTTATGATCCATAAAAATCTGACATTTGACGCCATAAAGATAGTGTCGCCAGATCTTAAGGGCGAACACCACAGTTGCTAGTTCCAAATCGTGAGTCCGGTAGTTCTTTTCATGCTCATTCAATTGCCATGAGGCATAAGCTATGACTTTCCCGTTCTGTATCAAAACTACTCCTACGCCCATCTTGGATGCGTCGCTGTAGATATCAAACTCTCCCTCGTCTGATAGAATCGTGAGAATAAAAGCACTAGTGAGTCTTTTCTTTAATTCTTGGAAATTATCCTCGCATTTCTCCATTGATTCATAATTTTTCCCCTTCCGAGTAAGTGCGGTAAGAGGTGCGGCTAATTTCGTGAATCCCTCAACAAATCTTTTGTAGTAGCCGGCTAGACCTAAAAAGCTTCGCACTTCACTCACTCTTCGGTGCCGGCCACTTGCTCACAACTTTGATCTTGGATGGGTCGATAGATACCCCGTCCTTAGAGATCATATGTCCGAGGAATTGAACCTTGTCAAGCCAAAATTCACACTTAGAGAATTTTACATAAAGTTGGTGGTTCTTTAGAGTTTGGAGAGCGATCCTCAAATGCTCTTCAGGCGTTTTTTTGGGTCTTTGAGTTGATCAATATATCATCAATGAACGTAATGATAAACTTGTCCAAATATTCATTGAATACTAGATTCATCAAATCCATGAAAGCTACAGGTGCATTCATCAATCCAAATGGAATGACTAAAAACTTATAGTGACCGTAGCGTGTACGAAATACTGACTTTGGGACATCGCTTTGTTTGATCTTCAATTGATGATAACTCGAGCGTAAGCCGAACTTGGAGAAGACTGATGCTCCTTTAAGCTGATCGGAGAGGTCGTCAATTCTTGGAAGAGGATATTATTCTTGATGGTCTCCTTGTTGAGGTCATGGTAGACAATGCACATCCTTAACGTGCGGTCCTTCTTCTTGTTGAACAAGACAGGTGCACCCCAAGGTGGGTAACTCAGGCGTATGAATCCTTTGTCCAAAAATTCCTGAAGTTATGTCTGCAATTCCTTGAGTTCGGCTGAGGCCATGCGGTGTAGAGCCTTTGATATCAGTGTTGTGCTAGGCATCAATTCGATTTCAAATAAGATCTCACGATCAGGAGGTATTCCAGGTAAGTCTTGTAATACTAAGTATTTATGTATTTACACGATTTCTTTTATTTTAAGAAATTTGTACAAATTTTTAAGATACGCATGAAAAAGCCGATTAAGGGTTTTTATTTCGTTTTTGTGAGTTTTATGATATTCTGAGACTCGAAAATGATTGCTTAGTCAAGCAAATGACCTTTTAGGCGAAAAGGAGCGAAATCGCCAAAATTTGCATGTTGGTCAAAGTTTGACCGAAAACGCCGACGGTTGACCAAAAAGTCAACTGTTGACCACGGGAGTCAAAATTTGGCGGGAGAGTCAGCGGTTGACAAGAAAGTCAATGGCGGACGAGAAAGCCAAAGATTGACCCGAAAAAGTTAAGAAAAAGGCTGTACGACTTAATAGTTCGCAGTATAGTATTGTACTGCATAAATATATTTTTATGATTAAAATGATATGTTTAGAATTCAAAACCACCATAGAAAATCAAGCACAATAATTAGAATATTTTGGGCCAAGTGGTTCCAAGTTAAGAAAAAGTTTTTATACAGTCCATTTAAAAACAGGTGAATTTTGGACTGCGGTTCAATTAACTAATACTGCGTATAAGAGGAACCAGTATTGGAATTACCTGTGGTAATTAAAAAATGGATTATTTAAAGGTGAATGGTGGCAAACAAGCCTTAGGGTGGCTTACCTCACTAACTTTATGAATTATTACATCATTAAAGTAATTAATTTAGTTAGTTAGAAAGTATTTTTAGAACCTTCCTTTGGTTCCACCCAAGCACAGCCGACCACCTCACCCCCTCCCCTTGCAAAATCTGATTTTTTTTGGGGACCTCATTGTGCAATTGTAAGAAGTTTAACCTCTATAAATAGGGGTGAGGAAAATTAAGAAAAAATTCACAAAACACAACCAAACTCTTGCCAATTTCTTGCATGAACCAAAACCGGTTTTTGAGTGTGTAAGAGAGGAAGATTTGCAACCAAGATTGAAGAGGAAATAGAGTGGGAGGATCGGCTTTTGGCGGAAGGAAAGCAAGGAAAGAAAACTTTGGAAAGTTGGATACCCATTTTGCTTCCTAGGGTCGGTTTTGGGGGCTAAGGAGGAAGAGAGGAAAAAGTTTGTGGAACCAAGGGGGATTAGGGTTTTTAGGATTTAGTTCTCTACTTTGAACAGCCAACAAGAGCTCAAAAAAATTTGGTACCTATCTTAGCCAAGAAGGCTGAAAATAGGGAGGAAAAGAGCAAGGGAGCAAGCCAAGGTTTTGGCCAGTTTTGGGAGCTGTTTTGGCCAGTTTTTGGGGAGCTTTGGTGGCTGATTTTCAAGGCAAAGGAGGCTGCAGAGGTTGGACCAATTTGGCAAGAAAAACCGGCAGCTAAAGGAAGAGCAAAGGGAAGGACAACCAAGTCAAATTCTTGGATCCAAAGCAAGGTGCAAACCCTTGAATTCCAAGCTTTTAGTTTAAATTTCAATTGGAGAAATTTAAAGGTATTAAAGCCTTGGTTGTATTGAGCATAAGCTCATTGGTTTCTCTTGCTGCCCTAGCTTAGAAATTAGGGTTTGTGCTTGAAAATTTATGGTTATGTTGGTGGTTGTTAATATGCATGCTAGGTATTGTTGTTTTGTTTAGGTTTTTGTATATTTGTGCTAAATGTTCATGTAAATGTGTTTGTTGAATGTTGAACGTTAGAAACGTCCCTGCATGTTTGAATTAGGCTCCCGACGTGTTCGGTTGAGGTAGGGTGAACATAATAGGACGTAAGCGAAATCGAAACCGAAAAATGGCTTTCTCGGGTAAGGTTTGCCCAGTCTCGGGAAAAGCAAATTTTGAGGCCCTTAGAGGCTGAATTGGGAGAAACTCAAAACACAAAAGTTGTAGATTAGGGTTTTTCCTAGGGGGACTTGTGAACAGTTTTTCAAAATAAGGCTCCAATGGCCTTGGTTTTCTGCAAAAAAACCGATCCTGACCTGCCCAGGAACCATACATGAACAGAGTTAGTTCAACACAGATTTTGGACAGGTTAAGGTCCAAACTGGATTTTACGTAAAACACAGAAGTTGTAGGGTTCTATGATAGCTAAAACTTTCGTGAAGACAATTTTTCCAAAATCGGCTTAGATTTTTAAATGAAATTGACTTTCAAAGATGGTACAGAAATGGGGAGATTTCTGTACAAGATTTTTAGAAATGGTTCAGAAAAGGGTGTTTTTGTGTTTTAATGATTAACTAGCATTATAAAACTGTTCCAAAGGCAGTTTTTAATAGTCGATGATTTTTACAATTTTACCTTATGATTTTCTAAATTTTTTAAAATTAAATTAAATAAGGGATTTTGTGCCAAAAGAAAACACAAATGAATTTTTGGGATTTATAGTCAAAAATAAAATAAAATAATAATCCGAATAAGATAGATTTAAACCTTAAGGTTACTTAAAGTAACCAAGTAGGTTCACGTAACGCAAAGTAAGGGAATATAACTAAAGTTATATAAGAATGTTGGTTTACCAACAATTCTAATCCTTACTCTTTTTCGATAACAGAACACAATACGCGACGGTGTCCCAACGAGCTTGAGCTTATAACTGGACACAGCAATTTTTAAACAAGTAAGTACAACCACCGCCTACAGCATAGGCTTTGATTTGATACTTGCCTAAGTATGCTCTAAATGTATGCTTTATTGTATGTTCTGTAGTGTTGCATTGCTGTGTTATTTATATGCCATGTTAATTACATGTTTTATATTAGGTGTTAAGAAAAGTTTTATGCTATGTTTTATGTGTAAAATGCTATGTTTTATGTGTAAAATGCTATGGTGTAAAATGCTATATTTAAATATATGTCATGAAATGTTAGAAACATGTTAAGATTAATACATGCTATGATTTAGTTGTGTGAAACATCACGAAGTATGTTCACCAATAATAAGAATGAAATCAAGTGTAAGATAAAGAATGACATGAAAATAAGTAAGTTACTTGTGTCGTACCGACCTGCGTAAGGTCGGGTTGGACTATGGATTGAGTTGGAAAAAGATTGGCCACCCCAACCAATTCATAGTTGCGCGCCCGGTACGAACACTATAGGGCCCATATGTTAAGTTAAGTTAAGTAAGCAAGTTATGTACAATAAGAAAGAATAAGAAAGCATAATTGGCTCATGCATATGTAGGAAAAGTTACGATAAGTTAAGTTAAGAAATGCTATGCTATGCTATGCTATGCTTTGTTATGTTAGTTAGATATATTGTTTTGTGTTGTGTCGCGGTATAGGATGGTTGTACTTGCTGAGCGAAAGCTCACTGTCTTACGTTTATGCTGTAGGTAAGCAACCTGCCAGCAATTGCTGATACAAGATGGAGAGGCGAGGCTTGGCGGACTGTGAACCGTGGGAAATGTAGAACCGCAATGCGTTTTGAATTTATTATATTTACGTTTATTAAGTTGAGATATGCTAAACAACTATTGCCTATTATTTGTTATATTTTATGTACGCTATCGTGTGCGAGTCACACTGTAAAAAAAAAAAAAAAAAAATTCCGCTGTTTATGTCGATTAAGTATGTATGAAATATACGTAAGTATGTATGGTAACGGCCTGTGCTAGGCGGGTCGTTACAAGTCTTCTGGGAATACCCCAACAAAGTTTATGACCACTGTCACATCTTCCAATTTTGATCGTTTTTCTTTCGTCATATCTATGATATTGGCTAGGTATCCAATGCATCTGCTGTGTAGCATCTTTCACGCCTTCATGGCAGAAATCATCACCCTCGGATGTTTCTCAAAATGTTGACATATTCGAACTCTTCTACTCCATCAGGTTTAAATGTCACTTTACGTGCCCGACAGTCAATGTTCACATTGTATTTTCCTAGAAAGTCCATCCATAGGATGATGTCGTAATCGAATATTTCTTGAATAACTAGATTAAAGAATAGTTCTCTACCTACAATAATTATTGGCACATGACGTAACCAATAACTTGACAACAAGGTTTGTTCTGAAGGCAAGGCTGTTCTAAAGGTCTGATTGATTCTATCCCTAAATTCAGTGAGTTTCCTAGCAAACATATGTGATGCAAAGGAATAAGTTGCTCCAGAATCAAATAAAATATGTGCATCTTGGTTGGCCACAAAAAGCTAACATGTCACCACATTCGAGGTTCCAGCTTCAACATCATTCTTGGTGTAGGCGAATATGTGAGCTTTCAGTCCTGGAGGGGCCTCCAAACGTCCCTGGTTAATCTGCGGACCCTCAATCTTGGCTTGCATATTATGGAGTTGGGTCCCTTGTGTCTTCAGCTGATTCTGCCCAATCTGATTATGCTTGTTGGTATAGCAATTCTTGGCAAAGTGACCCTCCTTGCCACATAAGTAACAAGTATTTGAGCCGAGTTTGCATTCACCTTGATTTTTCTTCCCACACTTGAGGCATGTAGGGTAACCAGTGCTGTTCTTCTTTTGGGGATGGTTATTCTGATTGTTGTTTCTATTGAAATTCCCATTTCGCTTGCTGTGGTTCTGATTGGAGTGATTGTCATTAAGGTTGGATCTATTTCCCTAGCTGTTTGGTTGATTTCCTTGGTAGTGCTTCAATTGTGACTTCTCTTTCTTCTTATCTTCAAAAAAGTTAGTCATCTATTGCTTAGCTTGAGCAAGACGATACTCAGCACTAAATACTCTTTCGATACATTTAGCAATAGTCGTAGGCGGTCTCTCGCCACTATCGATCACTATTGCTATCTCAGGGCGAAACATGCCCAACATATACCTAACCCTTTCATCCTCAGTTGGCACAAGGTGAGCGCAAAGTCATGCTAGTTGATTGAACTTGCGGACATCCTCAGTTACTGACATAGAGCCTTGCTTGATCTTGTTGAATTCATTTTGATGTGCTTTCATAGCCATTCGATTATAGAATTTGTCATTGAATTCCTGAATGAAATCATTCCATGTCATCTCAAGTACATTCCTCCTCATTTGCACAGTTTCCCACCAATAACGAGCATCTTTCTTCATGACATAGGAAGCACAAAACATTTTTTCTTATTTAGTGAGGTCCATAAAGTTCAAGACTATTTGAAGGGAGGTTAACCACTCCTCAGCCTCCAAAGTGTCAGTGGATCCTTCGAATTCTTGTGGTTTCATATGTCAGAACCTCTCATACAACAGTTATTGCCGGACCACAGGTGGGGCGACTTGTGTCGCAGGCACAACTGGTGCTGCAGGTTGAGCTGGAACAGCTGATGGAGGGGGTAGTTCTTGATTTTGCTGAGCATGCTGCTCACGGAGATTATGCATCTCGCGCTCTTGGTCTTCCAATCTGCGCTGAAGGTTAACGACCCTTTTAGCTAGGTTCACTTCTTGTGGTTGTCTTACTGCTGCCGCTCGAGGACGTACCATGGCTCTATACATAACTCTAGCGTTTAACTTAAAAGAATCATGCTTGTTCAATATCTCGCACGTAGTTATTTTAGCTTAAGCGTAGTCTTAGGACGTGAGTTTCATTTAAACGTAAATGACAGAGGGTACAACCCATAAATTATGGCATATCATATCTTAAAAGCATCATGTCATAAGTTCATATAACGATTAATCATACCGGTCATAATCAGTCATAGAGAATACATAAATCATAAGGATAACACAAGCGTCACAAATACATAAGATAGAGAATATATAAAACATCCACAAACAGTAGGTAAACTATCCAATAGTAAACTACAACACTCGATCTTCTACCAATACTCATGGCCCGTTCGTTTCGTCATCTTCTCATTCAGTGAAAACCTCGGTGGAGTCCTCCTCTTCTGGATCAGGCAACCATCATCGTCTCCTATGGTTTCTGGTTGGTGAAGGGCTGGTGCCTCAACATGGCTGCTGGCGTCCTCTGCATCCTTCAATCCCCCTGTTGGTGGAGTGTCTACCCTCTCCGCTCTTAGATGCATCTCGGCGTAAATGACTTCTGAACATAAGTGATCATAATTCGGATAGGGTCGGGAAAAGTAAACAAGTGCTCATATCTCGTGGGGAAATCCCTGCCAAAACAGCTCACATGCATCCTCTTGGCATAGTTCATAAGGGAACTCAGTTAGGAGATCCTCCTCGAATCGACGTTTGCACTCTTACATGCTCTCCCCTGTACAGGTGCCCATCCCCCATTCGAATGAAGAAGTGACTTCCTTGTGCATACGTCAAGTCAACCATCCTCTCCCTATAAAGGAAAAGACCTAAAAATACTCCCACCAATGCCTAGCAGCACCCCTCAGTCGGATTACTACTAGTCTTGTAATATTCAAAATTTCTACGAACTCATGATTTTCTTGTATATAAGAAATTTAAAGCTCGTATTATGTGTAATTTTATGAAAATTATGAATATTAATACAAGATTCATGATTTTATCAGTATGAGGTTGAATTCTCGGTAATTAACTATGAGACTCCATAACAGGCTTTTTATGGAAAAAGGACTCAGGAAAATAAGAAAAATTTTGTACTGTCCGTTTTCTTTTTAACAAATAAATTTTAGTTAAATAAATACTGTGTTTGAGTAAACACAGTATTAGAAATATCTGTATTGGCTTAAAATGGATTTCTTATTGGAGGAAGTAGCCAAACAAGGCATAAGGTGAATGACATCACCTTATCCTTAATTATGACATCATAATTAACTTAAGATAAGCTTAAAAAAAAAATCAAAACTTGGCCACCAAGTTCACCTCTAAGGGCCGGCCACCTAAGCTTCCAATTGTGCAAAAGTTTGCTTCTTTTGGGGTCAATTTACAATTTTGAAGAATTCTCCAACCTCTATAAATAGGTGAGCTCTTGTTCACAAAAAATTAGAAACCTTAGCTAGATTATGCCCAATTTTTCCCTCACCAAATCCGGATTTAGGAAGCAAGAAAGAAAGGAAATTTTACAAAACCAAGAGTGATTAAAGTGTTAGGATAGATAGATTTTTGTGTGGAACCAACAAAAATTTGAAGAAAAATTTGAAACCCATTTGTTGGCTCAAGGCCGGTTGTGGGAGGAAGAAAAAGGGGGGAGAAAAAAATTTGGGTGTGGCCGGATTTTTTTTTGTATTGGAGTGGCCGGATTCTAGAGCTAGGGTGGTGGAGAAAAATTTGGAGCCAAACAAGCCAAGGAGGCCGGTTTTGGTGGTGACAAGGGGAAAGGAGAAAAACCAAGGAAGCCTAGCCAAACCCTTAATCCTAATTGAGGTAATTTCTTCTAAAACCCTAATCTTCTCAATTTAAGTTTTAATTGAGAAATTTATGTGTATTTCCAACAAGTTTGTATGAGCATAAGCTCAATTTTATTTGTGCCTAAGTTGGATTTAGGGTTGTGCTTGATTTAGATTAAGGGTGGTTTGATTTATAAGTTTAAATTATGAGCTTGCATAGTTTTATGCTTATGCTTGATCGATTTTGTTAAATCGCATGCTAGGTATTCGATACGTTGTATGTCCCCAATTACGTTTAAGAATGATGGTTTGGAACGTGAGAAACCGCTGCATGTGTGTATTAGAGCTCCCGCGGTGGCTGGTTGAGCTAGGTTCCACGTCTAGGACGTAAAACGAACCATAAACCGAAAACTGCCATTTTCGGGTAAAACCTGACCAGTTCCGGGAAAAGTGAAATTTGGGGCCTTTAGAGGCTGAATTTGGTGAAACTTAAAACACGAAAGTTGTTCGGAACGATTTGTCCTAGAGGACCACGTGAGCCGTTTCCCAAAATAAGGCCCCAATGGCCTCCGTTTACCCCAAAACCTGTGGCTGATCCCCAGACCCAGTTTTCACTCAGTTTTTTCGGGTCAGCCAGTTTCAAACAAAAACTGGGATGAATCTAGGCCGAATTGGAATTTTTGCAAAACACAAAAGTTTTAGTATTTTTCGAGAGCTACAACTTTTATGAAGAAAACTTTTTCAGATTATGAACCGATTTTAAATTAGAATCGTTTTTCGAAGGGTGCGCAGGGAATCCGAAAATTCCTGCACCACTAGTTTTACAAATGTTTCTAGAAAACTGTTTTCTACTACAAACTATTGTTTTGATTATGAAAAACTGTTCCAAAGGCAGTTTTCAACCTCAAATAATTTTATAAAGCACTAAACCAAGAGTTTGGATTTTTACGATTTAAGTAAAGGATTTTTATAAGTTAAGAATGAAGTTTTGAGATTAATTTCCCTAAATTTTCCAAGTAAGGGAAATGAATTTTTCAAGTTAGAATATAGCAAGCGACTAGTTTACGAAAGGTAACCGGGAGTTATACCCGAGTTACTGGGCTTAGCCTCAAAGCCCAAGGTTGACCATTAGTTGTTCAGATATTGACTTTAACCCAACGTTTAATTAAGGGTTACCCAAAGTAATCCTATAGGATACCAAGACATGTGTGGGGGGACATATAACTAAAATATTGGAAAGGTTACCAACTTTTTATAGGATTCTTATCATATGTTCTTTTAATAGCAGGAAGGAACCTGCAGTTGCAATCCGAGTTAAGACAACGAAAATCGGAATCTAGCAAATCAGGCAAGTATCAAACCTCACCTACGGTATGAAAATAGTAAAGACTATTTTCAAGTATACATGCTATGTTATGCCATGATGTGTGATGCCATGCTATAGCTATGAAGTGCTATGTTTACAAAAGTGTTATGTTTATAAAAGTGCTATGTTTATAAAAGTGTTATGTTTATAAAAGTGCTATGTTTATAAAAGTGCTTATGTTTACAAAAGTGCCATGTCTACAAAAATGTCATGATTTCAGAAATGCCATGTTTTCAAAAATGTCATGGTTCCAGAAGTGATATGTTTTCAAAAATGTCATGGTTCCAGAAGTGATATGTTTTCAAAAAGGCCATTTTATGGCAAATGTTGAGTATGATATGACATAGTGATATCATGAAATATGTTCACTAATGTTAAATCACATGGTAAGATAATCAAGTAAGGTGTCGTACCAACCTCCCCTAATCAAGGAGGCTACATGTTTAGTGGTGATAATTACCTTCCGTGATCGAAATCCGTGATCGTGAAGGGTCAAGTTAAAATTCCCAGAACTGTTAGGGCCTTGCAAACCCTAGCTTTATCTGGAGGCTGCGCGCTTTTGGTACGAACACTATGGGCCCACATGTTAGGACAAGATAATAAAGATTGAGTCTATAATGAAACATAAGACATTCAATCAAACATAAATGGTTCATGCATAAGTTAGTAATGATTGCCATGCTCTACTGATGCTTGAAATATTTTGTGAGATTATGTTTGAACTTGCTGGGCGAAAGCTCACCCTTATATTTCATACTGTAGGTAAGAAGCCTGCAATTTAATTGGTGGGCTATGCGGACGATGCGGCGGGTGAAGGGCGGTGTGGGATACCACTACGCATAATTTTCCGCATCCAATTTTCAGAAAATATGTTAATATTTCAATAGTAAATTATATTTTGCTATATGTACGAAGTTTGAAGACACAAGAAGATACTTTCAGTATAGTCTGTATGTATGACAAGTTTTTCTCTACAAGATAACTTATATGAATATGTTTTAAAAAAAAAAAAAATTTATCTCAAATTTTCAAGTAAAGAACAAGTACGTATAGTGTCGACCTGGCTTGGGAAGTCGGGGCGTGACAGTTTGGTATCAGAGCGGTATCCTGCCAGCCTACTTCAGTTCGCCTCACATCGTTCCGCAACGGTCCAAGTAAGTTGTGTTATGTTCTTACTATTAGAATTAGTTAACATCTTATGGGTATAGTAAGTATCTTCCTTCAACGATCATGCTGGTAAATGTTGGACACGTGGATAACGCTGGGTGGTGCCTTAGCTTGGTGACGGCAATTAGGTGACATACGGAAATAATCGAAAGTTTTATATCTTTCCAATTGTTATGGTTATGTACTCCTGATGTGAAGGAGATATGAACAAGATCATGATTAATTCAGATATGTTCATATTATGCTTTTATATGGAAAGAAGATTATGGTTCTATATAAAAGAAATGATTTTATTAATTTTATAATAAAAGAAGCTAAGATTATTTCCTTATTTTCCGTTTAGAGCCATGCCACCAAAGCGTAGAAGAGCACCGATCCAAGACGTTGATCTTGCGGCCCAGCTAAATGAGCTAAGACAAATGATGTTAGCCCAACAGCAAGAGATAGGGGGGCTTAGAGCTCAGTTAGCTCAGCAGAATCAGGGACCTCCTGATGCCAGGGTACCACCAGCACCGATGAATCAGCCTGCTGCACCGGAAATTCCTGATGCTGATCCGGTGATTCCGGAAAACCCTATAGCCCCTGAAGTGCCTGTTGCACCTGTGGCTGTTCCACCAGCACCCCGAGTTCGAACCCCAGAAGAACTATATGACAGTTTTCGGCGCATGAAGGCACCAGAATTTGAAGGTTCAACAAACCCAATTGATGCCGACAATTGGTTGATTGACCTCCAGGTTATTCTGAACTTCCTCAGGCTCAATGATCAAGAGAAAATCCTTTGTGCATCCTTTGTCCTGAAGAAAGATGCTCGCCTTTGGTGAGAAACAGTCCAGATCCGGTGGGATGTTACTCAAATGACTTGGGAGGACTTTGTTGAGGCATTTAAAGAAAAATACTTCAACACCGAGGTTATGGAAGCTCAACAAGACGAACTTAGTAATTTTCGCCAGGGTAATATGTCGGTAGCCGAGGCAGTGCAAAAGTTTGAGCAGCTAGCACGTCTCTGTCCTCACCTCTTCAGTTCCGAAAGGGACAAAGTGCGAAAGATGATGAAGATGTTTCGCTCGGATTTGGCAGTAGTGATCAACAGTGGACCTTATCCACCAACCACCGTTGCAGATTGTGTCAGCCGGGCAGTTCGAGCTGAATACTGGGTAGGGCAGAACAGAGAACAACGGGCTAAGTTTTACCAGGAGAAGAGGGAAGAAAAGGCCCAAGCTAAGCAGAACCAAGTCAAGCAAGGCCAGACCTCTCAACAAAAAGGTCAAGGAGGACCTTCGGGTCAAAACAACAACAGACAGTACGGCAACAACCAGCAGAAGAGGAAGTGGAATGCAGGAGGACAGGGGAATCAACAGAATTTTCCCCAGAAGAAGAATACTCCTAATAGCAATAGTTACCCCCACTTGCCAAAAAATGTGGGAAGAAACACCCGGGAGAGTGCCGTATTGGAGATGGTCGCTGTTTTCTATGTGGCAAGGAAGGCCACTATGCTAAAAGCTGTAATTTCAATTCCCAGAGTCTGCAGAACCAACAGAGAGGACAGGGATCTCAACTTCACGCTGCACAGATGAAGCTCGAGGGACCTGCAATCTCTCAAGGCAGGCTAGAAGCTCCGGAACCTCAAGGACGCATCTACACCTATACAAAAGAGGATGTTCAAACTGGACCTTCCACCGTGGTGACAGGTCAGCTTCCTTTTGCCCAACAAGATGCTTACGTGTTAATTGATTCTGGAGCCACGCATTCATTCACATCACCTAGGTTCGCTAAGAAACTAGGTAGAGCAAGTGATAGGATCGAAAGAACATTTAGGACTGCATTACCCTCCGGGGGGATTCTGTTGTCTGATTATTGGGTACGTCACGTTCCAATAATTATATGTGGTAGAGAAATGTATGTCAACTTGATCATCATTGACCTATACGACTACGACGTCATTCTGGGCATGGATTTCCTGGGGAAATACAACGCGGTTATCGACTGTCCACGACGTACTGTCACATTCAAGCCTATGGGAGGCGAGGAGTTTATTTTCAGAGGATCTACTCCAAAACAGCCAAAGATGTTTATTTCGGCGCTAAAGGCTAGAAAATTGTTGGCAGAAGGATGTATGGGATTTCTAGCCAACGTGGTGGATAAGACGCAAGAGACTGAAAGCGGACCAGAAGAAGTACCGATAGTCAAAGAATTTATAGAAGTTTTTCCCGAAGAATTGCCAGGGTTGCCACCAGAACGAGAGATCTCTTTTGAGATTGAACTACTTCCTGGATCAGCACCAGTATCTAAGGCACCTTATAGGATGGCGCCTGCCGAACTTAAAGAACTGCAGATTCAATTACAAGAACTTTTGGATCGAGGATTCATTCGTCAAAGCTACTCGCCATGGGGAGCCCCAGTTTTGTTCGTTAAAAGAAAGATGGCACTCTTAGGATGTGCATTGACTATCGGGAGTTAAACAAGATAACCATCAAGAACAAGTATCTGTTACCTCGGATCGACGACTTGTTTGATCAGCTGAGAGGAGCTTCAATTTTCTCGAAGATTGACTTACGATCCGGATATCATCAGCTCCGAATCAGGGAAGGAGATGTCCCCAAGACGGCTTTTCATACGCGATATGGACATTATGAGTTCCTTGTTATGCCATTCGGATTGACAAATGCTCCGGCAGCCTTTATGGACCTGATGAATCGAGTATTCAAAGATTACTTGGATAAGTTTATTATCGTCTTTATAGATGATATCTTGATTTATTCAAGGTCAAAGGGGGAGCACGAGGAGCACCTAAGGATCACTCTGCAGATTTTGAAGCAAAACCAGCTCTATGCTAAATTCACTAAGTGTGAATTCTGGTTGGAAAAGGTCCATTTCTTAGGACATGTGGTCTCCAAGGACGGCATATCTGTGGATCCGGCTAAGATTGAAGCAGTAAGTGAATGGCCAGCTCCGAAAAACGTCACCGAAATACGTAGTTTCCTCGGCCTGGCGGGCTACTACCGACGTTTTGTTGAAGGGTTTGCCAAGATTGCAGCGCCGCTCACCGCACTTACACGAAAAGGAAAGAAGTACGAATGGACTGCAAAATGTGAAGAGCACTTCCAAGAACTGAAAAATAGGCTGACTCGCGCTCCGATCCTCACAATTCCGAATGTGGAGGAAGGAAAATTTGTAATATATAGTGATGCTTCCAAGATAGAATTGGGAGCCGTTCTCATGCAGAATGGAAAGGTGATCGCTTATGCTTCACGACAGCTTAAGGATCATGAAAAGAACTATCCGACGCATGATTTGGAACTTGCGGCGGTAGTATTTGCGCTCAAAATCTGGAGACACTACCTTTATGGTATTAAGTGTGAAGTTTACCACGGATCATCAGAGTTTGAAGTATATCTTCACACAAAAAGAGCTTAACATGAGGCAAAGAAGATGGCTTGAATTGGTAAAGGATTATGACATAGACATCCGTTACCATCCAGGGAAGGCTAACAAAGTAGCCGATGCCCTTAGTCGGAAGTCGTCTTCCACGTCAATGTCCCTACAACCGTTGATCGAACCTCTTCAGAAGGAGCTAGCGGAAGCTGGAATAGAGCTTATCACAAAAAGTTTAGCTGCCCTAACCTTTCAACCTACCATTTTGGATGACATGAAGGAGCGACAAGAAGGAGATGCCTCGCTGCTCAGAATAAAGAATGAGGTCTTGGAAGGAAAGGAGTCGGATTTCAGCATATCTGATGAGGGCATACTCTATCAGAAAAATAGATTATGCATTCCTAACGAGGACGAATTAAAGGAGCAAATCATGAAGGAGGCTCATGAGACCCCATATTTCGTTCATCCCGGGGCCACAAAGATGTATCAAGACTTGAAGGAAAGCTTTTGGTGGCCCAAAATGAAGAATGATGTTGCAACCTTCGTCAGTAAATGCCTTACGTGTCAAAGAGTTAAGGCAGAACATCAACGTCCAGGGGGAGAATTGCAGAAAATTTCCATCCCAGAATGGAAATGGGACCAAGTGACCATGGACTTTGTAGTTGGTCTACCCCCGAACTCCCAGTGGCAACGACGCTGTTTGGGTGGTTGTTGATCGTTTGACAAAGTCTGCACACTTTATTGCCATCAAGCTTAGCTTTCAGGAGAGCAGCTAGCGGAATTATACGTCGCGCAGATCGTTCGCTACCATGGGATTCCGAAATCGATTATCTCGGATCGTGATGGACGGTTCACTTCTAAATTTTGGAAGAGTGTACATCAAGCCATGGGTACAAAGCTCACTTTTAGTACCGCTTTTCACCCTCAAACGGATGGACAATCAGAGAGGACCATTCAGACCCTAGAAGACATGTTGCGAGCATGCGTGATGGATTTCAAAGGGACTTGGGATAAGAAGCTTCCTTTAATTGAGTTCTCGTACAACAACAGTTTTCAAGCTTCAATTGGAATGGCTCCTTATGAAGCCCTGTACAGGAGAAGATATAGATCTCCAGTTCACTGGTATGAGACAAGAGAGAAGGAACTTGTGTCCACGGATTTTATTCGGAAAACCACTGAGGCCGTGAAACTCATACGCCGACGGATGGAAAATGCATTTAGTCGACAAAAGAGCTACGCCGGCAAACGCAGAAGACCTCTAGAATTCCAAGTAGGAGACTTGGTTTTTCTCAAAGTTGCTCCATTCAGAGGAGTTATGAGATTCGGAAAGAAGGGGAAATTGAGTCCAAGATACATAGGGCCATTCGAAATACTGGAAAGAGTCGGTAATGTGGCATATAAGTTGGCTTTGCCTCCAGAATTAGCATATGTACACAATGTGTTTCATGTGTCGATGCTAAAGAAGTACATTTCGGATCCATCCCATGTATTGGACCACGAACCGATTGAGGTCCACGAGGATATGACGTATGAAGAGAAGCCGGTTCAAATCTTGGCACGAGAAGAGAAGGTGCTAAGGAACAAGGTTATACCTTTAGTTAAGGTCTCATGGCGAAATCATGAGGTCGAGGAGGCAACATGGGAACGCGAGGAAGATATGAAGAAAAGCTACCCAGAATTGTTCTGATTTTCGAGGACGAAAATTCTTTAAGGAGGGTAGATTGTAATATCCAAAATTTCTACGAACTCATGATTTTCTTGTATATAAGAAATCTAAAGCTCGTATTATGTGTAATTTTATGAAAATTATGAATATTAATACAAGATTCATGATTTTATCAGTATGAGGTTGAATTCTCGGTAATTAACTATGAGACTCCATAACAGGCTTTTTATGGAAAAAGGACTCAGGAAATAAGAAAAATTTTGTACTGTCCGTTTTCTTTTTAACAAATAAATTTTAGTTAAATAAATACTGTGTTTGAGTAAACACAGTATTAGAAATATCTGTATTGGCTTAAAATGGATTTCTTATTGGAGGAAGTAGCCAAACAAGGCATAAGGTGAATGACATCACCTTATCCTTAATTATGACATCATAATTAACTTAAGATAAGCTTAAAAAAAAAATCAAAACTTGGCCACCAAGTTCACCTCTAAGGGCCGGCCACCTAAGCTTCCAATTGTGCAAAAGTTTGCTTCTTTTGGGGTCAATTTACAATTTTGAAGAATTCTCCAACCTCTATAAATAGGTGAGCTCTTGTTCACAAAAAAATTAGAAACCTTAGCTAGATTATGCCCAATTTTTCCCTCACCAAATCCGGATTTAGGAAGCAAGAAAGAAAGGAAATTTTACAAAACCAAGAGTGATTAAAGTGTTAGGATAGATAGATTTTTGTGTGGAACCAACAAAAATTTGAAGAAAAATTTGAAACCCATTTGTTGGCTCAAGGCCGGTTGTGGGAGGAAGAAAAAGGGGGGAGAAAAAAATTTGGGTGTGGGCCGGATTTTTTTTTGTATTGGAGTGGCCGGATTCTAGAGCTAGGGTGGTGGAGAAAAATTTGGAGCCAAACAAGCCAAGGAGGCCGGTTTTGGTGGTGACAAGGGGAAAGGAGAAAAACCAAGGAAGCCTAGCCAAACCCTTAATCCTAATTGAGGTAATTTCTTCTAAAACCCTAATCTTCTCAATTTAAGTTTTAATTGAGAAATTTATGTGTATTTCCAACAAGTTTGTATGAGCATAAGCTCAATTTTATTTGTGCCTAAGTTGGATTTAGGGTTGTGCTTGATTTAGATTAAGGGTGGTTTGATTTATAAGTTTAAATTATGAGCTTGCATAGTTTTATGCTTATGCTTGATCGATTTTGTTAAATCGCATGCTAGGTATTCGATACGTTGTATGTCCCCAATTACGTTTAAGAATGATGGTTTGGAACGTGAGAAACCGCTGCATGTGTGTATTAGAGCTCCCGCGGTGGCTGGTTGAGCTAGGTTCCACGTCTAGGACGTAAAACGAACCATAAACCGAAAACTGCCATTTTCGGGTAAAACCTGACCAGTTCCGGGAAAAGTGAAATTTGGGGCCTTTAGAGGCTGAATTTGGTGAAACTTAAAACACGAAAGTTGTTCGGAACGATTTGTCCTAGAGGACCACGTGAGCCGTTTCCCAAAATAAGGCCCCAATGGCCTCCGTTTACCCCAAAACCTGTGGCTGATCCCCAGACCCAGTTTTCACTCAGTTTTTTCGGGTCAGCCAGTTTCAAACAAAAACTGGGACGAATCTAGGCCGAATTGGAATTTTTGCAAAACACAAAAGTTTTAGTATTTTTCGAGAGCTACAACTTTTATGAAGAAAACTTTTTCAGATTATGAACCGATTTTAAATTAGAATCGTTTTCGAAGGGTGCGCAGGGAATCCGAAAATTCCTGCACCACTAGTTTTACAAATGTTTCTAGAAAACTGTTTTCTACTACAAACTATTGTTTTGATTATGAAAAACTGTTCCAAAGGCAGTTTTCAACCTCAAATAATTTTATAAAGCACTAAACCAAGAGTTTGGATTTTTACGATTTAAGTAAAGGATTTTTATAAGTTAAGAATGAAGTTTTGGGATTAATTTCCCTAAATTTTCCAAGTAAGGGAAATGAATTTTTCAAGTTAGAATATAGCAAGCGACTAGTTTACGAAAGGTAACCGGGAGTTATACCTGAGTTACTGGGCTTAGCCTCAAAGCCCAAGGTTGACCATTAGTTGTTCAGATATTGACTTTAACCCAACGTTTAATTAAGGGTTACCCAAAGTAATCCTATAGGATACCAAGACATGTGTGGGGGGACATATAACTAAAATATTGGAAAGGTTACCAACTTTTTATAGGATTCTTATCCTATGTTCTTTTAATAGCAGGAAGGAACCTGCAGTTGCAATCCGAGTTAAGACAACGAAAATCGGAATCTAGCAAATCAGGCAAGTATCAAACCTCACCTACGGTATGAAAATAGTAAAGACTATTTTCAAGTATACATGCTATGTTATGCCATGATGTGTGATGCCATGCTATAGCTATGAAGTGCTATGTTTACAAAAGTGTTATGTTTATAAAAGTGCTATGTTTATAAAAGTGCTATGTTTATAAAAGTGTTATGTTTATAAAAGTGCTATGTTTATAAAAGTGTTATGTTTATAAAAGTGCTATGTTTACAAAAGTGCCATGTCTACAAAAATGTCATGATTTCAGAAATGCCATGTTTTCAAAAATGTCATGGTTCCAGAAGTGATATGTTTTCAAAAAGGCCATTTTATGGCAAATGTTGAGTATGATATGACATAGTGACATCATGAAATATGTTCACTAATGTTAAATCACATGGTAAGATAATCAAGTAAGGTGTCGTACCAACCTCCCCTAATCAAGGAGGCTACATGTTTAGTGGTGATAATTACCTTCCGTGATCGAATCCGTGATCGTGAAGGGTCAAGTTAAAATTCCCAGAACTGTTAGGGCCTTGCAAACCCTAGCTTTATCTGGAGGCTGCGCGCTTTTGGTACGAACACTATGGGCCCACATGTTAGGACAAGATAATAAAGATTGAGTCTATAATGAAACATAAGACATTCAATCAAACATAAATGGTTCATGCATAAGTTAGTAATGATTGCCATGCTCTACTGATGCTTGAAATATTTTGTGAGATTATGTTTGAACTTGCTGGGCGAAAGCTCACCCTTATATTTCATACTGTAGGTAAGAAGCCTGCAATTTAATTGGTGGGCTATGCGGACGATGCGGCGGGTGAAGGGCGGTGTGGGATACCACTACGCATAATTTTCCGCATCCAATTTTCAGAAAATATGTTAA
The DNA here is from genome assembly GCA_008635985.1 of Ficus erecta. Taxonomy (NCBI): domain Eukaryota; kingdom Viridiplantae; phylum Streptophyta; class Magnoliopsida; order Rosales; family Moraceae; genus Ficus; species Ficus erecta. The sequence continues at coordinate 37,271 of BKCH01001787.1, read as the reverse complement.
TATTTCAATAGTAAATTATATTTTGCTATATGTACGAAGTTTGAAGACACAAGAAGATACTTTCAGTATAGTCTGTATGTATGACAAGTTTTTCTCTACAAGATAACTTATATGAATATGTTTTAAAAAAAAAAAAATTTATCTCAAATTTTCAAGTAAAGAACAAGTACGTATAGTGTCGACCTGGCTTGGGAAGTCGGGGCGTGACAAGTCTTGACCATGCCTATTGTGTTTTGCCACACGAGCTGCATAAGGACTCTATGTGATATAGCCAATCTCTCGGATGAGTTTCCCCATAGTAGCATTCTGGTCTGGCTCTCCGAAATGTAGTCGTTAAGTTGGAACCGAGCTCACTAAGAAATATTTCTTCAGATGATGATCCTGTAATTGGTGGCATACTGATAATACATGGATACCTGCTTATAAAATTAAGGTCCTTAACAACCATACATTGTAAAAAGAGTTCTAACTTACTTAGATAGATTGAAACTGATGTGGAAACGACATAAAGTAGGATGGCAGGATACCGCTCTGATACCAACTGTAACGACCCGACTTTTCAGACCGTTAACTAACTTATTTATTCTTAATTCATTTAGTCTTAACACTTATTTATATTAGGTTCCAAAAATACACATATATATATATATTTTACATACATATTATACTTGTACTTAAAGAGTTTAATAAACTAAAATTTTTAACAGAGAAAATTGAAAATCCCTAGATAATAAATATCCTATTCAAATTCGTACTTAGATAATCTTTAAAAAGTTATAACTTCATATGAGTTAAAAGGAAAGATTCTAAAGTCTTTTTCTCGTAAAGTACTCCTACTTGTTTAGCAGTACCAAAATATTGAAAAACATTGTATAAATATAGTCGATACAAAATAATTTAAGAAGTCTAAATTTGAAAATTAAATTCACGGTGATATCGCCTCCGCACAGCTTCGTCAGTCCAAAAAACATCTACGTAGCGAGCTGCTTACCCGCGTTTCCTACAGCACGAACACACACGTATGAGCTTTCGCTTAGCAAGTACAAACAATATCTCAAAAAACATTTTCATCATATTATATCATCATATGTAGCATCGTGAATGTTCAAAAATGCATGTGACCTATGTGCGTTCAATTATGCTTCATTATATGTATGTCTTATCTACTTTAGTGCCCCTATGTCGTACCCATATGCACACAACCAATGAGAAGTTGGGGGAGCGACCCTCCAATCACCTCCAAGGTCATAACTTATAACTTTCATTCTTATTATGTCATCTCACTAATTGGAGGTTGGTATGACACTTATTCATATCTTTCGTTAATCTCATTCTTATTAATTGTGACAATGTAAAGATTTTCGTGTCACTGTGCATTTATCATTATGGCATAAATACATGTGAGACATATTGATCATATTAGTGCAAAAGAAATTATGCACGTCAAATGCTTAATCAAAGCATTACATATAACTCATATACCTGTCACATCATCAAGGCAAGTCATAGCAAACGTAGAGCATCAACAAAGAACAACATTTTGTTCTATGCTGTAGGTGAGATTTGTACTTGCTTGTCTTATGTGTTTAAACTTCTGGTGTTGTATCTCATACTACGCAGATTTGAGAAATTGTCCTGATTTAACAATATCTCATTATTAGATAAAATCATAGTTATATTGTTTTATTAATTTATTTTATAAATTAAAGTGAATTTAATTTACTTACATCACAATTAACCTTAACAATTAATTCAACTTAATAATTAAGTGTTAAATAAATAAATTTAATTATTTTAGCTATACTTCAATTTATTTAATTTAATTGATTAATGAATTAGGTAGTAGTTAATTATTATTTTATTTAATTAAGTAGTTATAATTAATTACATAATTCTAATTGACTAATTAATAATTATGTTGTTAAAAATTTAATTATATTACTTAAATATTCTTTCTCATATAATAATCATCAATTATTAATTCTCATATTAATAATTAATTATTAGATTATTCTTAAATTAATGTTTGATTAATCTCTAATCAATCATCCATAGTTATATTAATAATTATATCAATGATTAATGATTAACTAATCTCTATTAAATCATGTATTATAATTATGTAGTTACTCAACATAATAATATTACTTTCATATTTAATTATCACTTATTAACTCTAATAATTAATTTATTTATTAATTACTTATTAACTTTCCTAGTATAATTACATTTGGTTATGTATTTATTATTTTATTTATTTATTTATTTCTTAATTAATTAATCAATCAATGTGACAAGGAGTCACCTAAGTGTATACCTCACATCTAGTATTGAGCTTGTAAGGCCCAATCCCTTTAGTTATGATCATTTAGTTGGGCTAAGATAGTCTCTTGATATATACCCAGTAATCCTCTAGTGTATTTTATTTTAGTCCATTTTAAAAACTTGTGATTGAACTTTATAAAGTTATGGTATTTTACATTATTTGATCATACACTTAATACTAACTCATTTCATAACTAAATATGTCCACTAAATATGTCCACATGTTATAACTTACCCTTATGTCACATTTTCATGTTTAATCATTTTGTCGGTGTAGGATTTTTAATTTGAGTATAATCCCGTTTTGGACACTTGATAATTCATTGGAAACCTTGAAATATCTAGTTTCTGTCTTTATAATTGTTTTCCAAGATTTCAAGCGTTTCAAACATTAATGTGGGCGTTTTCCTAGGTGTCTTATGAAAAAATCTCAGTTTACCAAATTACAATATAATATTATGTGATTTATTAAAATTTATGTACATATCCGTTTTAAATGCATAATATCTCATTTTGAAGCTTGAGATGTCTACTTTACAGCTATAAAGTTCTTTCCTTTAGTGTTTGAGCTTTTCATATCGTAAACTTAGGTTTTGTTACTGTTAATCTCACATATGTACCATAAGTCCAGATTTATGGATAAAATTAGAAAAATTGTAACAATTCACTTACAAGTCCAAATAAGAAAAAAATATGTTATTGGAAAGCTTATGGTGTCTAGTTCATACACTAAGAATAGTTTTGTAAACAAACATGGTTTACTGATCCAAAATATACAAAACTCGTGGCTAGTACAGGGTTCCAACAAAAACCTGTGGTTCGTAATCCAAACTTGTAAAATTCACTAAAAAATACACATTTATCCGTTTGAAACGCATGATACCTTGTTGAAAAGTTAAAGAATCTAATTTTCAGACTATAACTTATAATCCAAAATTTTGAGACTAAAGGGTTCGGAGTACATAAAACCCGTGGCTAGACTGTACCCCAAATGTTCCTTTTCTATCTAGTTTTGTATCACAACTTCAAATGCACAAAACTTTAGACATACAAAAGCAAACCAAGTGATTCTAAAGCCTAAAATTAAGCTTAATCTTTAAAAAATCTTATCATATAATTTATTTTTCATTCCAAAGTCTCTAATGCATGCCATATTAACACAACAACCAGCTCCAACAAAGTTCGTTGATCTTACTGAAATGCGCCGTGGATCCTTTAAGATCTTGGACCTCCATAGTTCTTCTCAAAACCTTTTTCTAGGTAAGAAGAAGCCTAAAATTAAGATTCTAACTGAACTTTAGGCTTTAGTTCTCCAAAAATGACTAAAACACAAATAATACCACTAGGTTACCTCTAGTAACATGTCATCTATTTCCGCATCACACTTTTTTGAACTTGGTACCGGGATTGCTTAGAGGTTGAAAATGGAGGGAGGAGGGTGCTAGAGGGGTGTTGGGAGATGGATAATAGTGATGGTGGCGATGGCTAGAGAAGCTAGGGTTTTTTTGTTTTTTTTTGTTTTTAGCTTAACTTGTGTGAGAATAAAATGAGATATTGGGGGCTTGTTTTTAGTCAACATTTGCTTTAAATGAGCTATATTTTGAAGGGTAAAAATGAAAAAAATTTCGCTGATTCTCCCCTTCATTGCCACCACTTAAGGGAGGGAGTTGGGTTGAAAATTTTGTTCAACAAAGTTGAGACAAAGGGCCACTTTTACTTGTCTCTTCTTTGTGACATATTGCCAAAACAAGCCATGCCATCTCTTACATAAGGTTGCATGCATGCACCACTTTCTTTCTTTTCTCATTTGTTTAAATTTCTTCTTGCTCTTTGACCACAAAATCCATATCCCTTTGATTTTTTTCTCATTTTCATTTTATTTTTCTTTCTTTCAATTTTTCCACCATTGATCAAAAGTTGTCATCCTTATACTAATCCATTGGATCTTCCATCACACTAATCCTTACCTTAAGCTCTCATTGGTCATTTATCATCCAAAACTTGGCCATTGATTTGCCTATGATTCTTTGACATAAAATCTACGCCACTGATTTCAAATTTAAGCACAATTCTTGATCAATCTTCCTCCTTTGGATTTTTTAAGAATAAATCCTAATTAATCATTTTCTATCTATGTGACACATTAATTTCTCAATCATACTCTCAAAACTTAAATATTGATATGACCAAAATAAATACTAAGGTCATTAAATTGATCTACTAATAAAAATTGTGGGTTTTCCCAAAATTTACATTTATCCCTATAATACGACATGATAAATTTTTTTGTATAAATTTATATGTCGTTCAACTTATCTTCTATGTATCTAAAATTTCTCATTTAAATAGAGAAAGTCAACATTGTTAGATCATCGACATCATCATACTGATGATATATATACAATCATTTATGATCTTGAAATTTGATATTTATCAAAATAATTCATTAGAAGTATATTAATGAAGGAAATCTAAGATAATAATTCATGAATCAAGTTAATGAATTTGTAGGTCGTCACACGGATCCACATATATATGCCCCCTCTTCGATTCTAATATTTTAATTTTAGACTTTTTCCTAAAAATTTTAATTTTTTAATTATGACTATGCCCTACTTAATGATTTAAAATTAGATCTATATCTTTATTCGATGAAAAATTATCTCTAGTTTTTTTTTTTTTTTTTTTTTTCCTTTTTCTGTTTGCGCCCTACTGAGATATTTGTCTATTGCTCGGAATGGATGTTGTATTGTATGTCTGTTGTCGCATCTTATGATCTTACTTGCAATTCCCTGTTAATCCCTACTTTTTTTTTTCCCCCCCTAATCAATAGGTACCAGAAAGATCCTTCATGGAGGGCAGTTTGGGTGGCAAATAGAGAGAAACCAGTCTCACTCTCGTCAGAGCTAAGGATCTCAGATGGCAATTTGGTTCTCTTAGATGAGTCGAAAATAACAATTTGGTCCACTAACGTGAAGAGCTCCACCACTTCACATTCTGTACAAGCAGTTCTTTTAGATACCGGAAACCTCATCTTAAATGACGTATCTAATTCTACAAATCCTTTGTGGGAAAGCTTCGATAATCCTACGCACACAAAGCTACCCGGTGCTAATCTGGGATACAACAAAGTAATAAAAAAAAGTCAAGTTCTTACTTCATGGAAAAATTCTTAGGACCTTGCTCCGAGCCTCTTCTCTCTTGAGTTTAACCCGAGTGCCATTTCGTTTAGCATAATGTGGAATGGGTCTAAGAGCTACTGGGATAGTGAATCTTGGGACGGAGAAATCTTTAGATATCTCCATGAGATGAGGATTGAATATATCTATATTTTCCGCTTTATATCAAACGAAAACGAAATCTATTTCAACTATACTCTCAAAAATACTTCTGTTATCTCTAGTTATTTTGAGATGGCTGTTTCCGGGCAGTTTAGCCAACTAAATTGGCTACCAGCAAATTGATGGAATTTGTTTTGGCCTCTACCTATGCAACAATGTGACGTTTTTGCTCTTTGCGGTGCATTTGCTAGCTGCATTGAAAAGTCCTTATGTGGTTGTTTGCCGGGAAAGTTGCAGAGTGATTGGGATTTAAAGGACTATTTTAGCGAGTGCATAAGAAAGACAACAACAATCTTACAAATGGAGAGAGAGACATATTTCTAGAAATGCCCAGCATGACAATGCCTGAATATAAGCAGACTTTGGAAGCAGAGAGTTTAGCAGAATATGAATTAAAATGTTTAAACAACTGCTCGTGCACAGCTTATGTCTATGACAGCGTTGGTTGTTCAATTTGGACGGGAGATCTCTTGAATCTGAAGCAACATGGTGCAGGTGATGGTACTCGAATGATTCTCGATGTTTGGCTAGCAGCTTCCGAGTATCAAAGTCTTAAAGAATCATTGCAAAAACGGAAGCTCTATATTCTCTTGTTTGGGAGCAATGCTACAGCAATGACCATCTTTTGCATTGCTTGCTTCGTTTAACATTTGAAAAGAAGAAAACTGGCCAACAAACGAGGTAAGAAAAATCACCACATATGTTCACGCACGCATAGACTCTGACAGGAAAATTGTTGGATTTCTTCAACATGATTGATGGGTTCTTGCCTTCAGATTTATCAGGCAACAGACGAAACATTCTAGAAAATCAGGCAGTTTAGCTCCTATCATAGCGAGAGGCATATCACGCAATTCATACGTTCAGGCCAATTCAGAGAAGTTGAAAAGAAAGAAATACATGTGCCATTTGTTTCTTTGGAAACCATACTAGCAGCCACAGATAACTTCTCAGAAGCAACCAAACTTGGACGAGGAGGATTCGGTCCAGTTTACAAGGTACTACCCTCACTAAGGTACTTGCCAGATTTGATTTTTGGAATTTTTTATTTTTTGGGCTTAAAAAGTATACAATGTATTTGTCGAATTTTTCTTTAGGGGTAATTTGTTAGGTGGACAAGAAATTGTTGTAAAGAGACTCTCAAGTTGCTCGGAACAAGGCTTACAAGAATTTAAGAATGAGGTACTGTTGATTGCCAAACTTCAACATAGAAATCTCATTAAACTTTTGGGCTATTGTGTTGAAGGAGATGAGAAAATTTTGCTCTACGAATATATGCCAAACAACAACTTAGATTCGTTCCTATTTGGTGAGTTTCTCAACCTCAAGTTTTAGAGAATTTCACTAATGTTTATTTGCTGCAATTGGAATATGTCAAGTAATTTATTAATAAACTCATGATTTCACGTTTAAATGGGAATCTAAGCATATCAACAAATACGCGTGTCACTGAGCTGGGAGATACGCTTTAACTTCATATTGGGAATTGCTAGAGGGCTTCTCTACCTTCATCATGATTCAAGATTAAGGATTATTCATAGAGACTTAAAGACAAGCAATATTCTATTAGATGAAGAGATAAACCCCAAAATGTCCGACTTCGTTTTGGCGAGGATTTTTAGTGACAAACATATTGAGGCAAACACAATTAGAGTAGTTGGGACGTAGTAAGTTTCTACCGAAATGTGCAGCATGAAATGCATTTTTTTTTTTTTGGTTGTTGTTTGGATTCCAAGTTGGAGAATCAATCACCCAAACATATCACCAAATCTACTACTTATCCCAGAGAAATTGTTGTTATGCAGTGACTACATATCTCCAGAGTATGCATTAGAGGGTTTGTTCTCAATCAAATCAGACGTCTTTAGTTTTGGTGTCATCGTGCTTGAGATTCTTAGTGGAAAAAAACATAGGATTTTACTGGTTAGAAGTGGCTTTAAACAAAGCATTGGATCTAAAGGACGTAACATTACAGGAGACTTGCAATGCAAATGAATTCTTGAGGTGCGTATATGTAGGACTATTCTGTGTACAAGAGGACCCAGCCAATCGTCCCAACATGTCAAATGTGCTCTCCATGCTTGCAAGTGAAAGTGCTAGCCTTGGAAGTCCTAAATAACAGGCCTTTGTTACGAGAGTATCTCTTTCTAACAGAGCTTCTTTTGATAATCCGTTATCCAGTAACGAGTTAACAAATACCTTAAATGAAGGCCTGTTAGAACTTAGATTCTCTTCAGTACTTATCATTGTTGTTCTTGCTTGAGCACCAACCTGAGTTGCTCTTGGCAGAGCACTAGCATGTGTATTTATCAATAATCGCTAGAAGGAACTAAAGATCATTACAAGGTCAAACGTATTATATTTTTTATTGTTTTTTCAGGAAAATTCTCTATTATGAGTTCACTCATTTACCTCTTAATAAAGGGCTTCTTACACAATATTGCCATATTTATCGACTCAAGATTTTTTGTCATTTAACACTACACTTTGTTCCCCGGTTAAGGCAGGTTTCTGTTTACTTCAGACAATAAAAAACTTTCTTTGCTTACAAAGCTTATGCATGCATTTTTTTTTTTTCCTAGCACTTTCTGTGTTTGATGGGGTCAATTCCGCAATCTTTCAATGAAGAATCTAGCCTTTGAAGGAAAAGAAAAGCCGGTATGTCTATTTAGGATAAGATACCTTATTTTCTACTTTTTTTTTTTTTTACTTGTTCCATTTTTCCTTTGTGTTTTGTGGGGCCATTTGAGAAGATCTGTACAAGTTCTAAGCCAAAGACTCAAGAACTGATGATGACATAATTAAATTTGAGATTGAACTGAAGGGTACTTTCTTATTGTAAATTGCCTTCTTTAACTGAGCTAGCCTTAACGACCGCCTATAAGGTCTCGTCTAGATCTAAATCTCTCTCTCTCTCTCACTATCTCTCTCTCTCTCTCTCTCTCTCTCTCATTTCTCACAAATGGGAATTTGTTCCTGTTGTTAAAGCATCCAATGGTACTATATTATATCATCATCCATCTAGTCTGTTTGGCCATACATGGGTTGCTATGCAAATCATGATTGTCCCCTTTGAGAAAAATATATATTCCCACAAAGCTCAATCATATATAAAGACCAAAATGCCAATTCTTTAACTTCACCACAATGAAAAGCTAAGAACTTTGGTCTAAATTCCCAATTTCAAGTACTAAATAGTTCGTGTTTGAGCATGGAGAGAATGGTCATTTGGGTCGTTTCCAAAACCGGCATCGACGATAACGTGGTTTTACTCCAAAAGAAAATTAGGCAGTGACATGAAAATGGGAAAGGCGTCAAAGGCGGTGAGAAGTGTAGATGGAATTGACGGAATTGGATGCTTTAGTTGCACCTGCTATATTTTGCATTATTAAGTTGTAGTGGGGACAAGAAGATGGAGCCATGGATGGGCCAAGTTATGCTTTTTTAGCTCTTCTGCTTGTATTTGTTGGGGGCTGTAGATTTCAGAGATAATGAAAAGAAAGCAAGTGAGAAATTAGATTGAATTGGACAGGTACTTGAGGACAAAAAACCAACATTCGTAGCCACTTCATTCCTAACGAGTATTTCCAAAGAACTATATATTATGTCTATTAATTGTTTAGTTATTTAGTGTTTTTTGCTATTTGCTTTGCTTCTTTTTTTTAGACATTATATCTGAATAGTGATTACAATGTATTTAGTTCTTTAGACATGTATGAAGTGTTGGCAATATCTAATTAAGATTTGCTCCAAAAATGTAAATTCAAAAACAGTCATCAGTCCCTACAAGTAAAGCAAAGTTGCGCAGTCCCACATCGCTTGAAAATAGTTATATGTGATGGTTCATAAGTAAAGAGATCTCAAGAGTAAAACCGGGCGGGTACAGGACCCAAAACGAACAATATCATATCAAAAAAAGACATGATCAGTTGCTACAATACAAATGAAATTTGACGTAGAGAGATGATGTAACAATAAATGTAAATCCTTTGAAGAAAAAAAAAATGTAAATCCTCAACTTAATGCAACAATACTAAATAAAAGTATACAATTTCAGAGCAAATAATAATAATAATAATAATAATAATAATAACTAGAAATGTACAAACACAGACATCACTATCATGACACCAATACAAGCCTTGTAATCCACTGATGATCATATGGTAAGTATAAGGTGGCAATAATCATAACACCAATCACTAAAATTATAGAGATCAAGCATGAAGGGAGATAACGGTTATTACAAAAAAATGATCATCACTAAAGTAGTTAGTCAAAATTTGATTTAAAAAAAAAAAAAAGTCACAAACACGCTGAACACACAACAACAACTTAAAATGTATGTTTATCGAAGAATTCTATGGTGTAAGAAAGAAATACTTTTTACAGTGCATAAATATATGATACCACCCTGAACACACATTAAAATTGCAATACATGTAATCATCTATATAGTTGAATTATATGAAATAGTACGTACTAAGATTCATAAAGTCATAAAACGAGTATCACCTCTCATTCAAAATAAATTAATAAATTACAGCACCTAAAATAATATATATATATATATATTTAACTACCACAAAATTCCCCTGCATACTCAAACGAATTTTACATCACACATTAAGAAAAAAAAAAAAAAAAAGGAAAATATAATCGTAATAGTACAAACATATAAAAAGATGAGCATGAAGGAGAGAATGGTCAGTATAAGAAATTATCAAAACTAAAGTAATCAAAACCAGTATAAAAAGCCTCAAAACACCTCGATCATACTTCCCACACAAATAAATAAATAAAAATATAAAAGATTTATGGCATGTATAAAAGGGAAAGTCCAACTCCAAAGGCAAAATAAGCGCAGGATCCCATGATGGAAGAAACAACGACAACAATGATGGCAGCACTTGCCACCCTCACCCCATCCCAACTGTCAGATCTCACCACCTCCATCTCCTCCGACCTCCACCTCCACCGCCGCCGCCTCTCGGCCATCCTCTCTTCCCCGCCCCTCTTCGCCCTCACCCTCCACCGCCTCCACCTCCTCTCCCTCCCCGCCAAGTCCCACCTCATCTCCAAACTCCTCCTCTCCTCCCTCCGCCTCCTCACTCTCCACCACCAGCACCACCACCACGCCACGTGTCATTCCCTCCTCAATCCCCGCGATCTCGACGCCATCCTCCTCCTCCTCCTCCTCTGCGACGTCAGCCACCACACCCCCCACGCCCTCCAAACGCCGCCGTTCGGATGGCGGGAAGCTCTCGCCAAAGTCTATGTCCACAGCATGCTCACCGCCGCCGGCTCCGGCATTGGCTCCCCGGCGGCGGCGGCTCTGGTTCCGTACATCGAGACGACCGCTAGGTGTCTGAGGTTTGTGGGAAGTACTAGTACCAATACTGGCAGTAATGTTTATGTCGGGGGAGAGGTGGCGGCGGCGGTGGCGGCGGTGGTGGCGCTGCCGTCGGTGGGGGGCGGGGGAGGGGAGGAGTGCGTGATATGCAGGGAGGAGATGAGGGAAGGGAGGGACGTGTGTGGGTTGCCATGTCAGCACAAGTTCCATTGGCGGTGTGTTCTGTCATGGATGAGGAGGAGGAACACGTGTCCCTGTTGCAAGTTTCGGCTTCCCACTGATGATGCCTTCGCTGAGATCCAACGGCTGTGGGACATCTTGGTCAAGATGAGTGGGGTAGGCAAGGCCGGGTTCATCTGATCAATTGATATTTCTGAATAATTCTTTCCTCGTTGATGTTACACGTGTCGCCGTCTGGTGGGGTTGTGGGTCTTGATAAATATTAATGCTTGATGATGATGGGCATGATGGGGATGGCGATGATAGGGATTTTTTTTTTTTTTTTTTTGTATGGTTTTGGGCATGGTTGAATCGGTGTTGTATTGTGGAATTTTTTTTCTCTCTCTCTTTCTTTTTGTATTTTGTAATTTGATGAAGATATAGAACACTGCAATAATTTATATTGGTGTGAGATTTAGTAGCTTCAATAAATAACAATTAGAGTACGTTTAAATTTATGAAGATAATTTATTTGTTTGATGTCCAATATTATCAGTAGCGTTCACTAATCAATTGGATCATTATTAACTTCATAAATTTTATCAGTTTGAATCTATAATATATGCAGAATTTTGCTTTTGTGTATACTTTCAAGAGGACAAGAAATTGCTATTGCTATTGCTATTGCTATGAAATAACTCAAAACATTGTTTTGATTGCCAAACTTTATACAATCCGATGCTTTGGCTTTGGCGTTGAAGGATCCTTGCAAGTAAGAGGGGCAAGATACGGGGGCGGGGGATACATACCCTTCCGTTCCGCCCCGCCCATCCCCTTATGATGTCATCCCTATTGAAAGTAGAGATGTCAATACATTAGGTCAAATGCAGCCCAAACCTATTAAATGTTTTTTTTTTTTTTTGAGAGAAGTAAATATCATATATATATATATATATATATATTGTTGAAAGGTAAATAATTTACATGAACTAAAAGAAGTAAATGATACATTTATAAAATTTGAAGTAAATTGCATATATACGAGAATAATTTTTTTGTTAAAAAACAAATTATTTACTTAGTAAATAAGAAATTATTTATGTAAATATGTTTGGGTATAATTTTTTTTAATAGAAAATGTGTTGTTTACTTTAAAAGTTTTGAAATTTACAATTTACTAAAATTTAACTTCTGCAAACATTTTATTTTATAAAAAAATTATCTAAATAATCACATTTTTTTTTCATTTATTAATCAATATGACACAATTTTCTCATTCTTTACTAACATGATACAAATGTTGATTAACATTAATTTAATATTGTGTCATATTAATCTAGTATTAAATTTTTATATCATAATAATATAATGATCTTTAAATTTATGTTACTCAATTTATTTATTTATTGACACCACTCGACATATAGTGGCATTCATGTAAAGGGCCCAATATAGTTTGCCAAGTGTTCTCCACCCTAGTTGTATGGAAGAAGGGTTGGGCCTTAATAGGAGCCCAATATACATACTAACACTCTTATTATTTTTTGTTTTTACGACAAAATTATCTAAATAACTACTTTTTTAAATATTAACTAAATGATACAAATTTTCATTTTTAATCAACATGACACAAATTTTAGTTAATTTTAGTTTAATTTTATGTCATATTGATTTAATATTAGTTTTTTATATCACACTAGTACAGTGGTCTATAAATTTGTGTTATTCATGTGCTTCCCCATTTTTATTAATTGATGAGTAACATTAAAGCCACCAACTCTAACATAATTTAAAATACCTACTTTTGTATTGTGGATATTTTTTTTTCTTCTTTCTCTTTGTATTTTGTATTTTGTAATTTGACAAATATATAGAACATTTTAATAATTTAGATTAGAGTGGGATTTGGTAGCTTTAATAAATAACAATGAAATTACGTCTACATTTGTGGAGATAATTTGTTTGTTTGATCTCCAATATTATTATAGCGTTCATTGACCAATTGGATCATTATTTACTTAATAAATTTTATCGATTAAAATAAAAAATTCATGTGGAATTTTGCTTTTGTGTAGTGTAACGACCCCTCACGGACCGTTACAGTTGACTTTTTATTTAATCGTTCATCTCTTATAAAATTACGGAAAATATTAAGCTTGAACTAAAAACCTTAACGTAACGGAAAACTTTACTTAGATAATTTTAGAAAACTATAGAATTTTAAAAAAAAAACTATATCAAAATAACCTTCATAATTAATATATATATATATATATATATTTTAAAACCCAATTCATGAAATAAAATTTAAGTCCATATAAATCATCCAATCAAGAAATAATAAATTAAAGTTTCAAAACTTTATTTGAAATTATAAATGTCCATCTCATGATCGTTCTTCCCGTTTTCCTATCACATATCGTCCCGCTATCCGCTCCAAACTCCTCGAATACTATATCTTACCATTTCCTTTATCTGCAACATGAATTAACTTAAATAAGCAAGGGCTTAGTAAGACACTTAAATCTCACAAATGTAAATAAACATTTTTCTTTTATCCTCATAAATATAAATATTATTTAAAAACTTTTTAGCTTTTAAAAACTGTCATATATTGGGCCCGGCATTGTACCATCATAGCGCGCTAGTCACGGAATGAGTGGGGTAGCAAATCCCAAACCAACGGTGACAAAAAGTCCGCTCACCGGACAACATCATCATCATCATCATCATCATCATCATCATCATCACCACCATCATCATCATTATCATCAAGGGTGTACAACGTCATTTTAAAATATTAAAATACATATACATACAATATATATACTTTTCATCAAAACGTCATCATAGGAGAGTATTATTTAAGAACATCATAACATCATCATCAACATCAAAACATATACTTTTCAAATCTTTAATTCATGTTGCGGGTGAGAGTGTACTTACTTAAACGCCTTACTTAACCTTTTCAAAATTTCCGATGGTGACACGCTTGAGGTCTCAGCTACTCGCCTTTAGAACCGTTCATGCCATGAATAATAAAGATAATAAAATCAACAAAAGCTCATAATAATTCATCAAACATATCTATCATATCATAGCAGCACCTAAAAGGTCTATTTCATCATTCAATAACATCAAAACACCAAAAATTGAACAATTTCATGAAATTACAAATATTTATAAAAACTGCCAGTCAGACCTTTGTTCCTTAAAAAATTCATAAAAATTCATACAGGGCTCCGAATGACCTGAAACGTGCAAACGAAAGTAGACTTTCATATTTTTCTAACGGTATCTAATTCGTTAAAAACGGAGACCTTTTGGACCCTTAAAGACCGTTTTGAATTTGATAACCAAAATTTTACAGAAACTGGCAGCCAGACCTCTGCCTACTTGAAAAATAAAAAAAAAATTCATATATGATGTCTAAATGACCTTAAACTGATTCCAAATGAAATTAGACATCCAAACTTTTCTAACAACATGAAATTCATTAAAAATGGAGACTGTTTGGATCTTGAAAAATGGTGTTGAAATCTGTTCATTAAAAATTTACCGAATTTGGCAGTTCCACCTCTGCCTATGTGAAAAATCATAAAAATTCATTCATATCTCCAAACGATATGAAACTGATTTTAAAAGAAAATAGACATCTAGGGCTTTCCAACAATATTAAATTCGTTAAACATGGAGTCCATTTGCACCCTTAAAAATGTTTGGAAAACTTGTCATAAAATCTGAAAATTCCAGTAGCAGTGGTCAAATTCGAAAATCATTAAAATATAAAAATTATCACCACAACATAAATGATTCATACACACACACACCCAAAACAACCATAAGCTATGTTTCTAATATATAACATATTAAATCACCAAACCAACAAAATTATGAATTAAGAAATCAAAAACCCTAAAATCGTCTTCTTGATAATATACAATAAACCGTCGTCAATTAATCGTATAGCCTCCCTCACTCATCATTTAATAGATATTGCTCATTCTTTCCTCAAACTAACATGAAGAAACTCATCGAGAAGATCATCGAACCCCTCGAAGGATCCCAAACCAAAACAAATAACAAAATCATCATCATCAACAAACAATACCAAAACATACATTGAAATCCTTAGATTTTGGCTTGAAACAATTTGGAGGTTTGGTGGAATTTTTTTTTTTTTTTTTTTTTCTGTTTGTGCATGTGAGAGGGGTAGAAAGAGCAGAGAAAGAGAATGAGCATGATAGGGAGAGGGAGACTAGGGAAGTGAGAGAGAGAGAGAGGCAAAAAGTGATTGTTGAAAAAGAAAAAGGCAATTGCCAACGTTGTGCTTTCAAATTGGAATCAATTGAATGTTAATTGGCTGGAATAATGAGATCAAGGACTGTCAATTCCTTATTTTGGGTAGGAAAATTATCAAATAAAAAGGGGGAATTGAATGGGAGTTAAGAACAAAATTTATTTTTTTTTCCGTTTCCTCCATTCCCCATTCGGATTACCAACTTTCGTTTTCTCCTCTATATTTATTTATTTGCTATTAAATATCTTCCTCTCATTGCTCATTTTTCATAAATCAAACTTTGACATATTATATTTAAATATATCCTTCATATATATATATATATATAGGTAAAACTAGCAAATATTATATATTTATATTGAAACAAAAACATTATATATATATATATAAACTCTCAAAACATAACATATATATACTATTCTAATATTACACATATATATACACAATCTCTAATATTATTAAACCATCAACACATATTAATCAAATCATTTTATAAAATTCATCAATTTTGGCATGAACTTTGTTCCAGCACATCGAGTCCTCATCGCGTCACCTGTGAAAAATAACTCAACATAACATTAGAATTAAGAAATTGTTATCTCATCACAATATCTATGTTAATTCGAATGTAAATTTTCTAACGTTATTGTTAGGTAGCATTTAGGGCGTTACAATCCCTATTAACTTATAAAAGTTTCATCCTCGAAACTTGGAATAATTCCGGATAATTCATTCTCATGCTGTCTTCTCGCTCCCATGTAGCTTTCTCCATCTTGTGATTACACAAAAGAACTTTTACTAAGGGAATATCTTTGTTTCTCAAGGCCTTCGTCTTTCGATCAAGAATCTCAACTGGCTTCTCTTCGTAACTCATATCCTCTTGAATCTGAATCGATTGCGGTTGGATAATGTGAGATGGATCCTATACATACTTCTTCAACATCGAGACATGAAATACATTATGGATGGATGTCATCTCCTGAGGCAAATCTAACTTGTATGCCACATTGCCGATACCCTCAATCACCATATATGGTCCCACGTACCTGGGACTAAGCTTGTCTTTCTTCCTAAATCGCATCATACCCTTCATCGGGGCGACCTTGATAAACACCAAGTCTCCAATCTCAAACTCTAAGGGCCTCCGACGCACATCCGCATAGCTTTTCTGCCTACTTTGAGCTGTGGCAATCTGTTGCTGAATAACTTTCAATGCTTCAGTCGTCTTATTGAAGAAGTCAGTTTTGTCCTTAAGTTCCGACTCCGCTAGCTTCTTCTGTCCAGCCTCATGCCAATAAATTGGGGACCTACAATGTCTTCCGTAAAGTGCCTAATAGGGAGCCATCCCAATCGTCGCTTGATAACTATTGTTATAAGTGAACTTAGCCAATGGTAAAAACTTACACCAACTCCCTTTGAAGTTCAAGGCACAAGCTTGAAGCATATCCTTAAGTGTTTGATTAGTCCTCTCTGTCTAACCGTCTGTTTGCGAATGAAAAGTCGTGCTAAATTTCAACTTCGTACCCATATCAGCTTGAACACTCTTCCAGAAATGGGAGGTGAACCTACTATCTCGATCCAAAATAATAGATTTGGGAACACTGTGAAGCTTCATGACCTCCTTCACATATAATTCTGCCAACTGTTCCATAGAGGACGTCAATCGTATAGGAAGAAAATGTGCTGACTTGGTCAATCTGTCGATGACCACCCATATAGCATTATATCCATTCGTAGTCCTTGGCAGTTCAATAATAAAGTCCATTGCAGTGTTTTCTCATTTCCATTCCGGTATCTGAATTGACTGGAGCACCCTTCCTAGCTTTTGGTGCTCAACCTTAACTTGTTGGCACGTCAAATAATGCTTCACATAGTGTGCTACATCCTTCTTCATTCTGAACCACCATAAACTATTCTTAAGCTCTATGTACATTTTGGTTGCACCAGGATGAAGCGTATACGGGGTGTTGTGCGCCTCTTCAAGAATCTTATTACTTAGCTCCTCGTCCTTAGGAACACACAGCAGTCCCTTAAGCTTCAACACTCCATTATCAGACACACTAAATCCTTCACACTTCTTTCGAGCATTTCCTTTTTAAACCTCACAAGGCTTGGATCAAGGTTTTGTTTGCTCTGAATGTCATCTAAAATAGTTGAAGACAAGGTCATTGCAGAAAGTTGCCCAACTATTAATTCCAACCCAAAATCGACAATCTCCTTTTGAAGGAGCTTTGACATCGCATTCAAAGACATTAACGTGGCAGGGGTCTTCCGACTCAACGCATCAGCTACCCTATTTGCCTTCCCTGGGTGGTATAGGATTTCATAGTAGTAATCCTTTACGAGCTCAAGCCACCTCCTTTGCCTTATATTCAAATCCTTCTACGTGAAGAAGTACTTCAAACTTTGGTGATCGGTGTATATTTGGCATCGGACTCCAGACAAATAATGCCTCCATATTTTCAATGCAAAAACAACGACAGCCAACTCTAGGTCATGGGTGGGATAGTTCTTCTCATAGTCCTTCAATTGCCTTGAAGCATAGGCAATTACCTTCCTATTCTACATCAAGACTGCATCAAGTCCCATTCTAGAAGCATCACTGTAAATTACAAACCCTTCATCCCCATCTAGAATCGTCAAGATTGGGGCACTTGTGAGTCGTCTCTTTAGCTCTTGAAAGCTCTTTTCACAGTCATATGTCCATTTGAACTTCTTCCCTTTCCGGGTAAGTGTCGTAAGCGGTATAGTAAGTTTCGACAAATCAGCTATAAATTTCTTGTAATATCCCGCTAAACCAAGGAAACTTCTAATCTCACTTGCGTTGGTTGGTTCTTCCAATTACTAACAGCCTTAACCTTCACAGGATCCACAATTACGCCATCTTTTGAAATCACATGACCAAGGAATGCCACATAATCCAATCAAAACTCGCACTTAGAGAATTTGACATACAACCGGTGCTGTTTCAATGTCTGTAAAACTGTCCTTATATGATTCTCATGTTGGTCTTGAGTCTTTGAATAAATGAGAATGTCGTCGATAAACACTATCACAAATTTATCCAGAAACTCCTTGAACACTCTATTCATCAGGTCCATAAAGCAGCAGGGGCATTGGTTAACCCAAATGGCATGACCACAAACTCATAATGACCGTATCGAGTTCTGAAGGCTGACTTGGGGATATCTCCTTACTTGATCTTCAGTTGGTGGTATCCAGATCATAAATCAATCTTCAAAAACACAGCGCACCTTGCAGTTGGTCAAATAAATCATCAATTCTCGGCAATGGGTACTTGTTCCTTAAGGTCACCTTGTTTAACTCTCTATAGTCGATCCAGAGTCTCATTGTCCCTTCCTTCTTCTTCACAAATAAAACTGTAGCTCCCGACGATGCATGACTAGGGCGAATGTAATAACCCAAAATTTTGACGAACTTGTGATTTCCTTAGATACAAGGAAAATCTAAGTCTGAACCATGTATCTTAATATGAAGCTCATCATCTGATTTGATTATCAGAGTATGTGTGAGTTCTTATAACATTATAAGACTCAATAGTAGTTTACTTAGTTAAGTATGAGGCCTTTTAATGAAAGAGGCAGAATGAGGATTTATGATTTTACTCCAGTCAATGTTTGACTAGGATGATTTACGATATGACTAAGATGGTACTGCAGTATAGTAAGCAATATGGAAATTATACTGCGATAAACCGTCATTACGGATGAAGAAGTTAGAATAAGACATGGGACCATTCCAAAGAAATCAGGAATAATATTTGGAGCAATAAGGACTAAGTGGCTTTAAGTCCTAAGAAAATCCTATACGCGGTCCAGTTAAGTGCAGATAAATTCTGGACTGCAGATCAGTATTCCTGGACTGTTGACAGTTGTAACAGTATTGGCACTATCTGGATTATCAAGAAATTAGATTGCGTATTAGGAGGGATGTCAAACATGGTCTTACTTGGAGGCCAAGTAATTATGGATAAATATGAATTTTTGAATTATGGAATTTATGGATTTTATTTCCTAACCAAAGCCTCCAACTAGAGTTGAACTAGGCTAAATGGCCAGTTACACTGACCGGGTACATTGGGTGGCTTGGAGAACAAGGAATTAAAGATCAGCATGGAAAGATTTTTGTTGGATCAAGACAACACTTGGCCGGTTGTCAAGGGGAGGGTGGGGGGGGGGAAGTGAAGATAAGTTTGAAGAAATTTCTTGGCCTCCAAGGATTCCTCATGGTCGGCCACCTAAGGAGGATTAATGAACAAATATTTTGTTTTTTAGGGACTTATATGCAATTTTAAGAATAAAAATAATTATAAAAAATTTGAAAATTTCCACCTATAAATAGAAGTGGGTTGTGAAAATTGGAGAACTTTAGTTAGCCTCTCATTTTCTAGTTTCTTCTCAATTATACCTCTCTAGCCTTAGGAAAAAAACAAAAGAAAGAGAGAAAGAGAGTAAGATGGCCGGTTGGTATGGTGAAGAGGGAGCAAGAATTTTTGCTCATGCAAGGATCTAGAACCACTCTTGCAAAAGCTTTAGAGGTATAATCTCAACCCTCTAACTAAGAATTTCATTAAGTTTGGTTTATGAGATTTATGTGTATTTCAAGCAATGGATTGTAAGAATATAAGCTCATGCTTTTTATGTTATGGTTTTTGATGATTGGTTATGCTAGAGCTATGCTTAGGGTGATTTGGTTGATAGATCTAAGCATAGGATTGATTTTTGTGCTCTAGAATGAGTTTATAGGTATGATTGCTTACCAAGTGTTTGTGAATATACCTTCACATGCTTGAATATGGATGGCTTGTGAATGACCTAAGTATGACGGTTATGGAATTAACCTAAAAACACATTTAGTAAAACTTGTAAGTTAACCACAATTTGGTAGTGTGCGCGGATTTTAAGCAAAAACCAACCAATTTCAAAACTATTAATTTTCGGATTCAAACTGGACAGTTTTCTGGAAACTGAAATTTAAGCCCCTTAGAGGCAGATTTTGGAAAAAGTCACAACTGCAAAGTTGTAGAGAATTGAAAATACTAGGGGGCAACATGGATGGTTTTTGAAAATAAGGCTCCAAAGGTATCTGATTTTAACAAAATCTGAGACTAGACTGTACAGATAATGTACACGCCCAGGATTTTTCAAAAGGAAAAACGAATGAGTTAAAGGCAGATTCAGATTTTGAACAAAGACAAAAGTTGTCGATTTTGATCAAATCTACAACTTTCATGAATAAAACTTTTTCAAATTCCAAACTAATTTAAAGATAAAAATTGGATTTCCAAAACTGTGCAGGGTACAGAAAATTCCTGCACAAGATTTTTAAAACTGCGCATGGTACAGGAAATTCCTGCACATGCACCTTCAGTTAAACTACAAGGCTGTTTTTAACAGCAGTTTTCAAAGTTCTATGATTCCAAAGGAAATCACGGTTTTACAAAGAAAACAGTGTTAACAAAGTTTTAAAATTTTACAAGTGGTTTTAAAAGGTAATTTCAAGTATTAAATCAATACAATAATTGAAATTATGAAAACAATGAATTTTTAGAAAATGAGAGAAGGCCTAAGATTTCATAAACAGTAACAGTTTTATGACAGATAGTAATCGGATAGAATACCCAAGTTGTTAGGTTGGGTTTTGTACCTAAGGTTACTTATAGTAACCAAATGGGATACCGATTTACTGTGTTGGGCTTTATTTTTATGGTTACCCATGGTATTTAGATGGGGTACTAATTTGTTATATTAGGGCCTATATCAATGATTACCAATGGTAACCGGATTGGATACCGGTTTACTATGTTACGGTAGCAATGGTAATGACATTGGATACCGATCTAGTATGTTATGGTTTATGATAAGATAGAATGACTCTTATCTTACACCCTGTATGAAACATGAGTATGACCTGTTGTCGTGCCATGTTTGGACGATAGACCAAGAGCGTAGGATGACTTGTAAGTATAACTCCACCTTCAACATGGGCAAAATGTTTTTTTGTTGCTTTGCATGTTTTTCAAAAACTCATGCATTAATTTAAATATTTTTACTGCTTTGCTTGTTTTTCAAAGCATCATGTGTTAATGTATGTGATGCATATGATTTACGTTTTATTATTGTGGTATCATATAAGCATGCTCACTAATAATAAATCACATGACAAGACTAAGACCAAACCAAGACAAGCAAGATGTCGTACCAACCTCCCGTTGATGCGTGGGGGATTATGTATGTTTAAGAAAATTCTCAGACCTTCCGTTGATGCGTGAAGGGTTATGTTTATGATTTCCAGAATTGTTAGGGACCTTACAAACCCTAACTTTCTGTGGATTACTCGCATTTGGTATGTACACAAAAGGGCCCATATGTTAAGCAAGATAATAAGTTCATAATGGAAGCATAATTAATTCATAAGAAAGCATTAATGGTTCATTCATTATCAATTCATACATTCTTTTACCGAAATGTTTTTGCGGAATAGAAAGCTGTACTTGTTGAGCGAAAGCTCATAACTTACGTTCATGCTGTAGGAAAGCAAGCTACCGGCAATGCTTGATGCAAGACTATAGAGAGATGGCACTGCAAACTGTGAAATTTGGGTTGGACACCGCCACGGGTTTTGGAAATATGTTATGTAAAATGTGTTTGTATTATGTTATGATAAGTCAATGGTACTAGTATATGATAACTAGTATGATTTGTTAAAATAAACATTTCCATATTTTTACGTAAAGCCAAAGTAATTTTTAAGATAAAGTATGTTTAAGTAAGCATGATAAGGTAACGGCTCCACAAAATTGGGTTGCTAAAAAGTTAAGTATTTAGGATAAGTAAGCACGATGTCACGGCCCTACGTAGGTCGGGGCGTTACAGCGAATGAAACCATTGTTCAACAGCTCTTGAAGTTGCTCATGTAATTCTTTCAATTTAGCAGGTGCCATTCGATAAGGTGCTTTGGAGATTGGCCCAGTGCTCGGTGCTAACTCAATCTCGAACTCGATTTCTCTATCTGGTGGCAAACCTGGTAAGTCCTCTGGAAACACATCACTAAAATCTTGTACGACAGGTACATCTTCAAGTTTCAATTTATCTTTTTTCTTCTTATCCACGATGCTAAGAAACCATTATAGCCATTGGCTAGCATCTTTCGAGCCTCCATGTTGACAAGAACAACTTCATCTTCTTCTTTGCATCACCAATGAATTCAAACCATTCATCTCGTTCGGGATTAAACACGACCTTACGTCTTCGGCATTCAATAGACGCGTGATACTTTCCCAAGAAATCTATACCTAAAATTAGGTCATAGTCAAACATCTCGAGCACTATTAGATTATTGTAGAGCTCTCTATCAACAATTTTCATTGACACTGCTCGTAGCCAATGAGTAGACATCATCATTTCCCCAGAGAGTAGTGTCGTAGTAAATCCCTGACTCAAGATATCCTGATTTATTCCTTGTCTTTTAGCAAAAGTAGAAGACATAAAGGAGTGTGAGGCTCCTGTGTCGAAAAGAACGTTAGCTTACTGATTATTAACAAGTATCTGACCTATGACAACAGTAGAAGTATCAGCAGTGGCCTTCATTGGTCATAGTGAAAATTCTGGCATTGGTGGTAAGTGGAGGAGCCTCAAGTCGTTCTTAGGAAATATGAGGCCCATCAAGAGCGACATGCATATTGTGGAGCTGAGTCGGTGGGTTTCTTTGTTGTCTTTGCTGGAAGGGCTAGTACGTCTTGTTCGGACAGTCCTTGGACAGGTGACCCTCGCGTCCGCAACCATAACATAGATTTGTGCCCATACGGCACTCCCCTAAATGTAGCTTCCCACACTTAGAACAAGGTGAAATGTTCTTAGCATGCTTAGATGATTGACCTCCTCCTTGACGGGTGTTATGGTTCCTCTGGTTGGAAAAGTTTCATTTCCTCTTGTTATTGTTCCACTGGCCTTCTTGAGACTTGCCTTGATTTCCAAAGTTTCCACGATTCTGGTTGTTGTTGCTATTCTTAGGGACTTCGCTCGGACGAGGCTGGCTTTCCTTTTGCTTATTCAAATGATATTCAGCACGAAGGGCACACTTGACACATTCAGCTGTGGTGGTTGGTGGAGCAGTCCCGTTATCAACAATCACTACAATCTTGGGTCCCAGCATCCCAATCATTCTACTCAGCCGTTCTTCTTCACTTGGCACCATGTGGGGACAAAGGCGTGCTAGTTGACAGCTTCTCTCACCGACAGATTTCCTTGACGAAAGTTATTAAACTCGTCATAGTGTTCCCTGGTCACAAATATGTTGAAATATTGCTTGTTAAATTCTTGGATAAAGTCTTCCCATGTCATCTGACTTATATCCCTGCCTAGCTCTATTCCTTCCCACCATATTCTAGCATCATCCATTAAACAGTTGGAAGCACACTTCACTTTCTCATTCTCGGTTAGACCCATGAAATTAAGGAATAACTCGATCGACTTCAACCATCCTTGAGCTACCAAAGGGTCAGTTGAACCACTGAATTCCTTAAGCTTCATTCTCTTGAATCACAGATACAGATGCTCATGATTTGTTGCCACTTAAACTCCTCTATTTTGCACTAGTTGTGGAGCCGGTAGATCAATGGGGACTTCCACTCTGTTGGCATTAGCTTGCAAATTGTTAATGAGAGCCTGTTGTTCCTGAACTTGCCTCTGAAGTTGAACCACTATTTCTACTAAATTAGGCTCTGCCACCGCTTCATTTTCAACTTATCCATGACCCCACCGTTGGTCTTGACGCAACTGCGCCATAACTTCTATCAAGTTAGGTTCCGCAGCAACCTCATCTTCGGTTTGCACTCGGCCGTTATCATGTCCTCGAACTGCACGTCCTCGTCCGCGTACCATCTCATCTTAGTCATATGTTAGTAGCAAAATTGTCAATAAGAGATTTGCTATATAAATATATATTTTGAATATTGAGTCAGGATTCAAACTTTCCATAAATAGAACATCACCTCACAACTCTTACATTTCTATTTAAGGAAATTAGTTAATTACTTACTTGAAGAAGTTTGAAGTGGATACGTGGTGATGCATGATAGGAAATATGAAACCTCTCTGATACCATATCTATAACAACCTCTCACGGACCGTTACAGTTGACTTCTTATTTAATCATTCATCTCTTATAAAATTGCGGAAAATATTAAGCTTGAAATAAAAACCTTAACGTAACAAAAAACTTTACTTAGATAATTTTAGAAAACTCTAAAAAAAAATTTTAAAAAAATTATATCAAAATAACCTTCATAATTGATATATATAAATATATATATTTTTTAAAAACCCAATCTATGAAATAAATTTTAAGTCCATATGAATCATCCAATCAAATAATAATGAATTAAAGTCTCAAAACTTTATTTGAAATTATAAATGTCCATCTCATTATCGTTCCTCCCGTTTTCCTATCACATATCGTCCCACTATCCGCCCCAAGCTCCTCCAACACTATATCTTATCCTTTCCTTTATCTGCAACATGAATTAACTTAAATAAACAAGGGCTTAGTAAGACACTTAAATCTCACAAATGTAAATATACATTTTTCTTTCATCCTCCTAAATATAAACATCATTTAAAAACTTTTTAACTTTTAAAAATCATCATATATTAGGCCCGGCGTTGTATCATCATAGCGCACTAGTCACGGAAGGAGTGGGGTAGCAAATTCCAAACCAACGGTGACAAAAAGTCCACTCAACTGACAACATCATCATCATCATCATCAACGCTCAGAATGATCTGAAACCAACTGCAAATGAAAGTAGACTTCCATATTTTTCTAACGGTACCTAATTCGTTAAAAACGAAGACCGTTTGGACCCTCAAAGATAGTTTTCAATATGATAACCAAAATTTTACAGAAACTGGTAGCCGGTCCTGTGCGTACTTGAAAAATCATTAAAATTCATATATAATGTCCAAACGACCTGAAACTAATTCTAAATGAAAGTAGACATCCAGAGTTTTCTAACAATATGAAATTCATTAAAAATTTACCGAATTTGGCAGTCCGACCTCTGCCTATGTAAAAAATCATAAAAATTCATTCATATCTCCGAATGCTATGAAACAAATTTTAAAAGAAAATAGACATCTAGGGCTTTTCAACAGTATTAAATTCATTAAACATGGAGTCCATTTGCACCCTTAAAAATGTTTGGAAAACTTGTCATAAAATCTGAAAATTCCAGTAGCAGTGGTCAAATTCGAAAATCATTAAAATATAAAAATTATCACCACAACGTAAATGATTCATACACACACACACCAAAAACAACCCAAAGCTATGTTTCTAACATATAACTTATTAAATCACCAAACCAACAAAATTATGAATTAAGAAATCAAAAACCCTAAAATTGTCTTCTTGATAATATACAATAAATTGTCGTCAATCAATCGTATAGCCTCCCTCACTCAATATTTAATAGATATTGCTCATCCTTTCCTCAAACTAACATGACGAAACTCATCAAGAAAATCATCGAACCCCTCGAAGGATCCCAAACCAATACAAATAACAAAATCATCATCATCAACAAACAATACCAAAACATACCTTGCAATTCTTAGATTTTGGCTTGAAAGAATTTGGAGGTTTGGTGGAAATATATATATATATTTTTCTGTTTGTGCATGTGATAGGGGTAGAGAGAGCAGAGAAAGCGAATGAGAATGATAGGGAGAGGGAGACTAGGGAAGTGAGAGAGAGAGAGAGGCAAAAAGTGAGTGTTGAAAAAGAAAAAGGCAATTGCCAACGTTGTGCATTCAAATTGGAATCAATTGAAAGTTAATTGGTTGGAATAATGAGACCAAGGGCTGTCAATTCCTTATTTTGGGTAGGAAAATTATCAAATAAAAAGGGGGAATTGAGTGGGAACTAAGAACAATTTTTATTTTTTTATTTTTTCCATTTCCTCCATTCCCCATTCGGATTACCAACTTTCCTTTTCTCCTCTATATTTATTTATTTGCTGCTAAATATCTTCCGCTCGAGAACTACAGAATGTGGATTCCATGACGGTTTTTAACCGTCGTGGTAAGACTTCCACGAGGGTTTTCTAACCGTCGTGGAATCCAGGGTCGTGGAATCTGAAAAGATTTCACGACGATTTTTTAACCGTCGTTTAATGGGCAAAAATAGGGCCTAATTATGCATATTTAAGAACATACCATGACGGTTTCTCAAGGAAACCATCGTGGTAGCCTGGGGCTACCACGACGGTTTCCCATGGAAACCGTCGTGGTAGCCTGGGGCTACCACGACGGTTTCCCATGGAAACCGTCGTGGTAGCAAACAATGAAAAAAAAATTTACGAATTCGTTTCATTTCCCAGGGGTGGCAAATCCCTTGTGTTATCCATTATTACACAGCCAAGAATAAAATGATAAATAATCTGTAATTACCTGGATCACAATGTACAACAATTAATATAACGAGAGTACAAAATTAATTATTGTTTTTAGTCAATATTGTATAAACCGCATGACAAATGTAGCCCACTTTTGCCTAACCAAACTCATGTCAGCATTAGTATAAAAATCCTTGGTTTGAAGGACGACTAGTCCATCAACAATAAATGTTATTTCTCGCATGAAAGCTAACACAAAATAACCGCATTCTACATAACCTTCATGTATTGGACATTGAATAGTATCAATCAACGTCTGGCAGTTGCGTCGCTGTCATATTCCTCTTCCCACCAACAATTTCCAATCATTAAGTGCCCTAACAATTTGACAAATTTCAAAACAATTACAACAACAATTATTTTATGTCTAATCAGAGATTTGAACATCAAAGAATACTTATGTCGTAATTAGGTCTTTAAAATCATCACTTGGTTTGTTTCCTAGAGGATTAAAATACAGGACCGAGTCATCCCATGGATCAATAACTGCCAAGATCCAATGTAGGCCGTTGTTATATGGCATGAGAAACAGCTTTCCCTTTGGTGCGTTTCTCATTATCCGTAGAATATATTGGTGTGCTGTCGCAGGCAACCAAAAATAAAACCTATACTCCTAAAAATATATGTAGTGGTGTGAGTAAGGATCGTTCCCACAGAGAGTTTCTAGCCTAGTTTTATGCTACTTGAACAAATATAGAAGGGGTTTGAATATAATGAAAAACAATTTTAAGAAAAACAATTAAGGAACAATTCAAATTAAAATATTGAAATCAATCAAAAGAACAAACCTTGGTCTAAGTCAACATCTACCATTGGAATTTTGCAACTGATCATTGATACAAATATATAAATTCACACTTGAATATTCACCGTTGGAATTATTTTCCTATCTCCCCTTAGTCACAATTAATTAGAAAACATGCGATCTAATCAACCCTAACTACTAAACAACCAAAGACAAGCGCTTAAAGTTTAATCTAGTAGCAGCCTTAAGAATTAGAGAGATCGATGAAACTAAACAACACAAACACAAGCGGTTGCATTTAATTTAGTCAAATAATCTTCCTAAGGTCTAATAATTTCTGACGCAGCAAATCATTAAATCTTAGTTGCTACACAAATTAGAGAGATCAAACAATTACGGATTTGATATCTAACTTAGCAGTAGATTGCAACGAATAAATAACTAGTAGGCCTCCTAGTAATTAAACAATACAATCATAAAAATAAGTGCTGAAGAACATTCGATACTCAAAATATGAATAACATAAACAAATTAGATCTCACAGTTTTATTAATTCCAAGGCTTCTGTTTCCTTTGACCAAGTATCAAAGTTTAGCCACGCTGAGCCATGATGAAAAACTAGAAGGAAGAGTCAAAGAAGAGAGAAGAGAGAGATATGAGAGATGTCCCAAAGTCTGATGACTTCTCTCCTTTTATACACATCAATTCCTTATTGGAAACTTACCAAATCTCCTAAAACATACTAAATATTATTCTAAAATAACAATAATTAAATCTAGCTAATTAAAAATAAAAGAAAGTCTAAATATAACTAGGAAAGTGGTGATGTTGGCTGTAATTTTCGTGCATCAGATCTGGAAACTTTCTGAAAATAAACTGCATCAATTCAGCATACTTGACTTGTAGGCCAATGAACATTCAAAAACGTCAACTGTGCAGGTGCAACAACTTCAAGCCCAATTACGACCTTAATGTAGTCTGTATCTCTCAAAACGTAAAATATGAAAGTTATAGAACTTTTTCTTGTCGTTCCATAGCATCTTGAATCATCTTAATCAGAGCTCGTATGAGAGAGTTATACCCAAATTACGAAGCGATGTCGAAACAGTTAAATTTCGCCCAATTAGCTACGTTTTGCATTTAATGTCTCCATTTGCACCTATATCAAAATATAAGAATAATGAGTACAATTAGGCAACAAATGAATATAAAAGACTAAACATTAAGGGAGAAAAATAGGACACTTTGCATTCTCATCATATATTCGGCCCTTTCTCGAATGTAGGCAACGCGATCTACATTGTGTTGAACTGGTGAGACAAGGACTGGAGAAATAAACTCAAACTGTTGATCCATACTTGCTCTTGCACAACAATCCGCTAAGTATCTGCAAAATAATTAGTCACATTTGTTACGCAAAAACAACATATATAAGATTAACAAGGATAAATAATTTAATTTTTTAAAGATAAATGTTTTACCTGATGTAAACCATTATGCCATTTGCACTAATTTCTTTAAATGTTATGAAACGATATACATCTTCAAACCCAATATATATGGACATGTCATCGCCAATGACGAACTGTTGTAGTGGGCACACTATTTGGGTATCGTCTCGCATGGAATTTTGTGCGTAATATTCCAAAGGTCTCAATTCGAAGGAAGTTTCATTAAAGTCGAACGAATGTAGTTCTTGTTGTGCCGGTTGTTGTTGCACCTCTAGTTTTGATTGTATTTTCTTCCGCCCTGCTCTCTTTTTGGTTCGTTTGTTTCCTTCAGTTTCTCGGTCAGGAGCATGACTGGGACCTTGACTTGCCTGGCTCAAACGTGCTTCAACGATGACTAATCTTTTTGGCCAAGCAACAAACCCATCAAGAGCTTCTTCAATACATGTGGCTTCATTTGTCAGAATAGGTAAGAGTGCACGTTTTACTTTTGGACTGTAATTGTCACTCGTACATTCTCCTCACCTAAAGGAATTCCATGGACTTTGTCGGTTGGAACACAATCCATGTATGCCCTGCCAATTCGAAACTTCCTTGTGTCTCTTGTTCACTGAAGTCATCCTGTAATAATTAGAGAATATGTTATGAACTCGTCAACATAAAAGAGTGTACGAAATGAATTTATATTAAATGGATTCGAAAACTTACTATTGTATCGGCAATAATTTTAAATGCTTCATTCTTGAACTCTCCATCGAGTTTAACGCGCATGTCCAGCCACCTAGTATACCACTCTGTCCATTTTCCCGTCTTCTTGAACTGCAGTTTTATAATTACCGTTAGTAAACATAAAAAAAGAAATTGGAAGTATAACATACCATTTACACATTTTGTCCAAGCAATTCACGTACATGAGCTTGGTCATGTTTCCTATATCCGTCTCGGCCTTCGGTTGATCCGTATTTGCTCTTCTTTCTTATCTCACTTCCTTGTTCGGATAGTCTTTTGAATTTCGGGGTACGTCGATACTCATTGAAATTTTCCCAATCATCCTGGCTGATGGTGGGGTAATTGTGAACTACTTTTGGCGGTCATTGCCACACATTTTCATCGTCGATATGATCCCTGACAAAAACTTGGTAAATATCATATCTAAAAATTTTCGCTGACTCTGCACATGACTTTAAAGATTGTTTTTTAAATGATGGCTCCACATTGAAAGAAGTTACGATTTCCACCCACACTCTTTCTTTCCTTGGGGCTAAATCGGTACTTCTAAAGTCTGATATCCAAATGGGTATGTGCTCTCGAGCAAGCACTCCAATCCAACTTTGTAATTCATCTCCTTCCTTCCCTAATGGTTGACCTTTCACGTTGAGCGAAACTTCAATTCGTTCTCCCTTTGTCCTAACATCGTGGACTCTTCTCATAAGAGTTGCTCTTCGTTTACCATCTTCATCGAGAGTGAATCTAGGTGAGTTGGTTCGTCGTGGTTTTCCAACTTGAGTTTAAGTTGAGTATTCCTCCTTGTGATCTTGCAACATTTTAAATCAATTTAAAGCAACTCCGCACCGAAACACGTTAAAAAACAAAAAATCTTGGTCATTAAATCATTATAAAATAATTGCAACCCAAACACATAAAAAGCAAACGAAAGTATACATAAAATAATTGTAAATTCGTGCAACTAAACATATACTTTACTTAATTATGGAAATGAAACACAACCTAATCGAAGAGGCATTTTATTGAACATGTCATATGCTAACATATAAGTCACAAAATCAACCCTTTTTTCGGAAAATTCCCAAATTCGTGCCTTACCCAAGCAATTTAATTCAATCTAAAACTATTTCGAACTCAGAAAGGCATTTTATCGAACATGACATATGCAAAAATTTAACTCACAAAATCAACAATTTTTACAGAAAATTGCCAAATCCGTGCATAACCCAAGCAATTTGATTCAATTTAAAACTAATTCTAACTCAAAGAGGCATTTTATCGAACATGTCAAATTCTAACATATAAATCACAAAA
This sequence comes from Ficus erecta, assembly GCA_008635985.1. Lineage (NCBI taxonomy): Eukaryota > Viridiplantae > Streptophyta > Magnoliopsida > Rosales > Moraceae > Ficus > Ficus erecta. The sequence goes on along the minus strand of BKCH01001787.1, from coordinate 6,081 downwards.
TCAACACTTTTTCTGGAAAATTGTCGAATTCGTGCCTTACCTAGGCAATTTTAAAGCAATCTAAATCACATGCACAATCAACAATCACCGAAGATGTAGGGGACGAATTTTGGATGGAAAATTCCCAAATCAACTATCAACAAAATCAACACTTTTTCTGGAAATTTGGTAAACCGTCGCCTCACCCAACCATTGTACAACAATCCAAAACTAAGTCTTACTCAAAGAGGCATTTTGTCGACCATGTAGTATGCAAAAATTTAACATGCAAAATCAACTCTTTTTTCTGGAAATTTGGTAAACCGTCGCCTCACCCAACCATTGTACAACAATCCAAAACTAAGTCTCACCCGAATAGGCATTTTGTCGAACATGTAGTGTGCAAAAATTTAACATGCAAAATCAAAACTTATTTTCATTGAAAAAATCACCCAAAATCACAACAACAATCAACAATCACCGAAAATAAAGTTTACAATCAACCAAATTCACTTCCATAAACCGTGCGGTGAAAGAGAGACCTCGACTTACCAAGTACTCGAGTGTGGGTACGGGCAGGTCGATTGGTTCCGGCTTAGGCGACGGCGGATGCGATGATTTAGGTGCGGCGATAGAGAGAGGGAGACGAGGTAGCGAGGGCGAGGACGAGAGAGAATGGAGATGGGAGCCAAGAGAGACAATGGAGGGAGGATGCACGACAAGAAAAGAGAGAGAATAGAGGGAGGATATGCACGGCAAGCAAAGAGAGAGAATGAAGGGAGAGTTCTGAAAATGTGAGAGAGAAAGTGGTGGAATGAGGTTTTTATTTTGTTTTTATACATAGGGAATCAAATTTACATCTAAATTTACACGCATACGGTTTTCGGGAAATTTTTAAAATTTCCCGGAAACCACGACGGTTTTTAAAATCATCGTGGTATCTAGGATACCACGACGGTTTTTTTGAAGAAACCGTCGTGATAGCTAATTTTTTATTTTTTTTTAAATACCAAAATTTTTTCCAAAATTTTAGTTGAGATACCACGACGGTTTTTTTAACCATCATGGTATCTCAAGCTACCACGACAGTTTTGCTAAAAAACCATCTTGGTACCTATGATACCACAATGGTTTTCTAGCCAAACCGTCGTGGTTTTCTACCAAATTTTTTTTTATTTTTTTTCAAAAAATCCCCTTTAATTTTTAAAAATCTTAACACTTTTAAAAATACCCGAAAAAGTTACCATGACGGTTTATTTAAAAAACTATCGTGGTATATAAGATACCACGACGGTTTTTTGAAAAAACCGTCGTGGTATTGTGGCCGGAAATTTTTTAAAATAACTTTTTTTGCTTACTATAATCCCACAGGCGGCCACACCTGTGTGTTATGCATGAATCGGCCCATCAATAGCTCCTGTTCTTGTATTCATTCACATAAAGGCATATAAAAATAATATAATGTGCACAATTAACTTAGTTAAATCAACTTATAAAATATATACAATGGAAAAAAACAAAAAACTATGAAATTTTTTTTGGTCTTCTCAACACGTGTCCACTCGACATCTAAACGAAGCAAGTGTGAGGCATTATCGTCCAAATCATCAATCTCCTCCACTAGTGGCAATCCATTTGTGAAAGATGGAATGTCGGTGCAATCTTCAACATCTTCTTGGCCATCTTCGATTATTTTTGGCTTCATTGGCACAACTAAAGATAACTCTAAATTGTCGGGATCTGTTGTGTAAAAGACTTCTACCGCTTACGATGCCATAATGAAAGGATCATTTTTGTATCCCAATCGCCTAAATTCTACCACTGTCACACTGTCCCTATCAATCTTAACAAAATTATTGTTAGCCCACTTGCATTTAAATAGTGTCTCCGCAAGCCACAAAATCAAGTTCTCAAATATCTTCAATGAACCCATAGTAGTTCATGGAATCGTATACCGGGTTCTTGTCATTTGCGGATGAAATATGCATAGACTCGACACGAGGCTCACACCACTATTTTGGACGGGATGCTTCTCATCTCTTTCGCTAGTGTAGAAAGAGTAGCCATTGACAAAGTACGATGTATATCTTGTGACTATCAATGACGGTCCTCTTGCTAGCTTCATTAAGTCTTGGGAAACGCCGGTCTTCATATGCAAATCTTTCTTATCCACTCCAGAAATATCCGGTTGTGCTCATCTTGAATTCACTTCTCACATCTTTTTTTCTTGGATTCGCATCTCTTAATTCCGTCATGTGAACCTCAATGAAAGGCTCAACTTCCTTAGCATTGTGCAAAGCATACATGCAAGCTTTTTCCCATTCATCTTGATTTATTGGTGAATGAACGCCCATGGATAGTCCTTTCGATGTAAATAGCCCGCTCGTTGGCAACCCTATTGGGTCCACATTGGACAAATACTCAGAGCAAAATTCAACTGATTCCTCGGCTATGTAGTTTTCCACTATACATCCCTCCGACCTATTTCGGTTCTTCACATAGCCCTTCAAAACCTTCATGTACCTTTCGAAAGGATACATCTACCTCAAATGGACCGGTCCACATAGCTTAACTTCCCGATTTAAGTGCACCGTTAGGTGGATCATTATATCAAAACAGGCTGGTGGAAAATACTTCTCAAGCATGCACAAAGTCATCACCAATTCTGATTTTAGCTAATCTAGCATAAGTGGATCGATTACCTTGGAGCATATTGAATTGAAAAATGAGCATAACTTCGTAATTGCATATCTCACATCTTTCGTTAAAACTCCCGGTAATGCAAGAGGTAATAATTGTTGCATCAAGATATGACAATCATGTGTTTTCATTCCAATGAGCCTCAAATCCTTCATCAACACGAACCTTTTCAAGTTGGAAGAGTACCTACTTGGCACTTTCACGGACGTAAGCCATTCACAAAGCTTTCTTTTTTCTTGTCTTGATAATGTGTGCTTTGCCGGAGGTAAGTATGTGCCATTCGATCTTTTGTCGGGGAGAAAATTTGGTCTAATCTTTATTTATTTAAGATCCAACCGTGGCTTTTCACCATCTTTAGTTTTGTTTGGAATGTCAAGCAACGTGCCCACTATCGATTCACAAACGTTTTTCTCAATATACATAACATCTAAGCAATGACGAACGTAAAGTGACTTCCAATATGAAAGTTCATAGAAGATTGACTTCTTCTTCCAAAGTCCATCGACAATTGGTGCCTTACGTTTTCTCTTTCCCAAAACTACTTTCACATTTTAATCATCTCAAAAACATCTTCGCCAGATAAAATCCGAGGAGCGGTTCTTTCTTCAGTATTACCATCAAAAGCCTTCTTTGTTTGCGGTATCGATGATTTTTGGCAAGAATCTCCTGTGACCAAGGTAAACAGTTTTCTTATCATTCTTTAACTGGATGGAAGATGTTTCCTTCATACAAACTGGAAAACCTATAGAACTCTTCACAGGATAACCAGATAGGTTGCCAAGTGCAGGAAAGTCATTAATTGACCAAATCAACACTGCACGAAGATTGAATGTATCTTGACGGTAAGAATCTCTAACTTGTAAACCATCTTCCCACAAGATTTTAGGTCATTGATTATTGGTGTCAAGTACACGTCAATGTCATTCCCCGGTTGTTAAGGGCCTGAGATCAATAATGTCAACATCAAGAACTTCCGCTTCATGCACAATTCTGGAGGGAGATTGTAGTTGACAAGTATGACTGGCCAAGTACTATGCTGACTACTCATGTTATTAAGTGGGTTCATTTCGTCCATCGACAAACTGAGATGTAAATTCCTTGGTTCTGCACTAAAATCTGGATGATTGTCATCAAAGGTCTTCCATTGTGGTGCGTCGGCCTGATGCCTAAGTTTTTCCATCGTCGACACGTTTATCATGGTACCATGTCAAATTCTTAGCATGCTCAGCATTACGGAATAAACGACGCAAACGTGGAGCCGGTGGAATGTACCATAGCACCTTAACCGGCACTCATTTTCTACCATTTGATGGCATCTTGCCCTTCTTCCATCTTGACACGTTACAAAACCGGATATTCATCTAAATCTTCATATTCTTTCCGGCAAAGGACACAATCATTTGGACAAGCATGTATATTTTCATATTCCATTCCCAAAATGCTCAACATCTTCTTCGCCTCGTACATACTAGGTGGCACTTTGTTATCTTCCGGTAGAAACATTTTTTAGAAATTCTAAAAGAGTCGTGAAACTAGAATTCGTCCACCCTCCCGACGCTTTCATATTCCATAATTTAACCAATGTCCCTAATTTCGTATATTTTGTACACCCGACAGATAAGGGCGTTTTGGCATCATTAATCATTACCTCAAATAACTCTGGACGGTGCACAAAGTTTTCTTCCAAATCATTTATCATATTGAACATATTATCACCAACGTCTTCCTCAACAATAAGCTCTTTATCTTTAGTACTCGTCAATGTATATTTAATATCGAAAAAATCTTTGCCATATAAATACCATGTTTGGTAAGAACAAATAATTCCATAAGCGCACAAATGCCCTCTAACATCATCAATGGAATGCGATCTATGATTACCACAAATTTGACACGGACACGGAATTTTAATCATCTTATATGTGAGCTTTGGCAAATGATAAAAATTCTTCAACACCATCTTTATATGATTTAGACAATCTATCAAACCACATCCATTTCCTATCCATGATTTGCAAATCCTAAATAAAAAAATTAAAATACTTAGAAGTCAAAGTACTCTATTTTAAACATGCACATATATCATTTTCGTTAATTAACACCGGTCCATTAATTGATCAACAATTAAAAATCGAAAGAACATAACAAAAGTAATTAAAATACAAAACCATCTAAAACCATAATTAATTAAGTCTAAATACCGGGGAAAAATAACATTTCTTGATCACTTCATTTAACACCCATTGCACAATTTAACTCTAAATCGATCCCAAAACATATATACAAAAATACCTTATAAGATCATATAAATTAATAATATTAATACTAAGGAAAACACAACAACAAGAAGATGTTAATTAGTTATCACTTACAGAGAGATTATAATGATGGATATAGTAGATGGTGGTGGTGACGTCCAATGGTGTACTGACTGTTTTCGGAGCGATCTGATCTTATTTTGGGATATGCAGAGTTATTGATGTGAAAAATTGAGTGCAACTACTCTCGGCGTTTTGTCTAATTTTTACGTGAATTTTGCACGACGGTTTTTTCGAAAACCGTCATGGAAGCTTCATACTTCCACGACCGTTTCTAGAAAATCGTCGTTGAAGCGTTGGCTTCCACGACGATTTTCATAAATTCTGTTTCGCTCCGTGTTTTTAACCACATTTTCCACGACGGTTTTTTAAAAACGGTCGTGGAAGCTCCGTTGTGGAATCCACATTTTAGACTTCCACGATGATTTTCAGAAACTCTGTTCCGCTCCGTGTTTCTGTCACATTTTCCACGACGGTTTTTTTAAAAACAGTCGTGGAAGTTCCGTTGTTGAATCCACATTTTATAGTAGTGCTCATTGCCCATTTTTCATAAATCAAACATTGACTTCATCACAATTACCATATACCGTATATATATATATATATATATATCCTTCATATATATAAAACTAATTATATATATACGTAAAGCTAGCAAAATATAAATATAGTATATTTATATTGAAACAAAACATAATATATATATATAAACTCTCAAAACATAACATATATATATATACTATTCTAATATTACACAAATATATACACAATCTATTATATTATTAAACTATCGACACATATTAATCAACCATTTTATAAAATTCATCAATTTTGGCATGAACTTTGTTCTAGCACATCGAGTTCTCGTCGCGTCTCCTATGAAAATTAACTCAACATAACATTAGAATTAAGAAATTGCTATCTCATCACAATATCTATGTTAATTCTAATGTAAATTTTGTAACGTTATTGTTAGGTAGCATTTAGAGCGTTACATGTAGACTTTTGGGAGGACAATAAATTGTTATTGCTCTGAAATAGCTCAAGACATTGTTTTAAATTGCCAAACTTTTAGCATCCGATG
>BKCH01001786.1:0-40915 GCA_008635985.1 Ficus erecta | reverse complement strand
CTGGGAATTGAAATTACAGCTTTTAGCATAGTGGCCTTCTTGCCACATAGAAAACAGCGACCATCTCCAATACGGCACTCTCCGGGTGTTTCTTCCCACATTTTGGCAAGTGGGGTAACTATTGCTATTAGGAGTATTTTTCTTCTGGGGAAAATTCTGTTGATTCCCGTCCTCCTGCATTCCACTTCTCTTCTGCTGGTTGTTGCCGTACTGTCTGTTGTTGTTTTGACCCGAAGGTCCTCCTTGACCTTTTGTTGAGAGGTCTGGCCTTGCTGACTGGTTCTGCTTAGCTTGGGCCTTTTCTTCCCTCTTCTCCTGGTAAAACTTAGCCCGTGTTCTCTGTCTGCCCTACCCAGTATTCAGCTCGAACTGCCCGGCTGACACAATCTGCAACGTGGTTGGTGGATAAGGTCCACTGTTGATCACTACTGCCAAATCCGAGCGAAACATCTTCATCTTTCGCACTTTGTCCCTTTCGGAACTGAAGAGGTGAGGACAGAGGTGCTAGTGCTCAAAATTTTGCACTGCCTCGGCTACCGACATATTACCCTGGCGGAAAATACTAAGTTCGTCTTGTTGAGCTTCCATAACCTCGGTGTTGAAGTATTTTTCTTTAAATGCCTCAACAAAGTCCTCCCAAGTCATTTGAGTAACATCCCACCGGATCTGGACTGTTTCCCACCAAGGCGAGCATCTTTCTTCAGGACAAAGGATGCACAACAGGATTTTCTCTTGATCATTGAGCCTGAGGAAGTTCAGAATAAACCTGGAGGGTCATCAACCAATTGTCGGCATCCAATTGGGTTTGTTGAACCTTCAAATTCTGGTGCCTTCATGCGCCGAAAACTGTCATACTAGTTCTTCTGGGGTTCGAACTCGGGGTGCTGGTGAACAGCCACAGGTGCAAACAGGCACTTTCAGGGGCTTTAAGGGTTTTCCGCGGAATCACCGGATCAGCATCAGGAATTCCGGTGCAGCAGGCTGATTCAAACGGTTGCTTGGTGGTTACCCTGGCATCAGGAGGTCCCTGATTTCTGCTGAGCTAAACTGAGCTCTAAGCCCCCCTATCTCTTTGCTGTTGGGCTAACATCATTTGTCTTAGCTCATTTAGCTGGGCCGCAAGATCAACGTCTTGATCGGTGCTCTTCTACGCTTTGGTGGCATGGCTCTAAACGGAAAATAAGGAATAATCTTAGCTTCTTTATTATAAAATTAATAAATCATTTCTTTTATATAGAACCATAATCTTCTTTCCATATAAAAGCATAATATGAACATATCTGAATTAATCATGATCTTGTTCATATCTCCTTCACATCAGGAGTACATAACCATAACAATTGGAAAGATATAAAACTTTCGATTATTTCCGTATGTCACCTAATTGCCGTCACCAAGCTAAGGCACCACCCAGCGTTATCCACGTGTCCAACATTTACCAGCATGATCGTTGAAGGAAGATACTTACTATACCCATAAGATGTTAACTAATTCTAATAGTAAGAACATAACATAACTTACTTGGACCGTTGCGGAACGATGTGAGGCGAACTGAAGTAGGCTGGCAGGATACCGCTCTGATACCAAACTGTCACGCCCCGACTTCCCAAGCCAGGTCGACACTATACGTACTTGTTCTTTACTTGAAAATTTGAGATAAATTTTTTTTTTTTAAAACATATTCATATAAGTTATCTTGTAGAGAAAAACTTGTCATACATACAGACTATACTGAAAGTATCTTCTTGTGTCTTCAAACTTCGTACATATAGCAAAATATAATTTACTATTGAAATATTAACATATTTTCTGAAAATTGGATGCGGAAAATTATGCGTAGTGGTTATCCCACACCGCCCTTCACCCGCCGCATCGTCCGCATAGCCCACCAATTAAATGCAGGCTTCTTACCTACAGTATGAAATATAAGGGTGAGCTTTCGCCCAGCAAATTCAAACATAATCTCACAAAATATTTCAAGCATCAGTAGAGCATGGCAATCATTACTAACTTATGCATGAACCATTTATGTTTGATTGAATGTCTTATGTTTCATTATAGACTCAATCTTTATTATCTTGTCCTAACATGTGGGCCCATAGTGTTCGTACCAAAAGCGCGCAGCCTCCAGATAAAGCTAGGGTTTGCAAGGCCCTAACAGTTCTGGGAATTTTAACTTGACCCTTCACGATCACGGATTTCGATCACGGAAGGTAATTATCACCACTAAACATGTAGCCTCCTTGATTAGGGGAGGTTGGTACGACACCTTACTTGATTATCTTACCATGTGATTTAACATTAGTGAACATATTTCATGATGTCACTATGTCATATCATACTCAACATTTGCCATAAAATGGCCTTTTTGAAAACATATCACTTCTGGAACCATGACATTTTTGAAAACATGACATTTCTGAAATCATGACATTTTTGTAGACATGGCACTTTTGTAAATATAGCACTTTTATAAACATAGCACTTTTATAAACATAGCACTTTTATAAACATAGCACTTTTATAAACATAACACTTTTGTAAACATAGCACTTCATAGCTATAGCATGGCATCACACATCATGGCATAACATAGCATGTATACTTGAAAATAGTCTTTACTATTTTCATACCGTAGGTGAGGTTTGATACTTGCCTGATTTGCTAGATTCCGATTTTCGTTGTCTTAACTCGGATTGCAACTGCAGGTTCCTTCCTGCTATTAAAAGAACATAGGATAAGAATCCTATAAAAGTTGGTAACCTTTCCAATATTTTAGTTATATGTCCCCCCACACATGTCTTGGTATCCTATAGGATTACTTTGGGTAACCCTTAATTAAACGTTGGGTTAAAGTCAATATCTGAACAACTAATGGTCAACCTTGGGCTTTGAGGCTAAGCCCAGTAACTCGGGTATAACTCCCGGTTACCTTTCGTAAACTAGTCGCTTGCTATATTCTAACTTGAAAATTCATTTCCCTTACTTGGAAAATTTAGGGAAATTAATCCCAAAACTTCATTCTTAACTTATAAAAATCCTTTACTTAAATCGTAAAAATCCAAACTCTTGGTTTAGTGCTTTATAAATTATTTGAGGTTGAAAACTGCCTTTGGAACAGTTTTTCATAATCAAAACAATAGTTTGTAGTAGAAAACAGTTTTCTAGAAACATTTGTAAAACTAGTGGTGCAGGAATTTTCGGATTCCCTGCGCACCCTTCGAAAAACGATTCTAATTTAAAATTGGTTCATAATCTGAAAAAGTTTTCTTCATAAAAGTTGTAGCTCTCGAAAAATACTAAAACTTTTGTGTTTTGCAAAAATTCCAATTCGGCCTAGATTCGTCCCAGTTTTTGTTTGAAACTGGCTGACCCGAAAAAAACTGAGTGAAAACTGGGTCTGGGGATCAGCCACAGGTTTTGGGGTAAACGGAGGCCATTGGGGCCTTATTTTGGGAAACGGCACCCGAGATCCTCTAGGAAAAATCGTTCCGAACAACTTTTGTGTTTTAAGTTTCACCAAATTCAGCCTCTAAAGATCCCAAATTTCACTTTTCCCGGAACTGGTCAGGTTTTACCCGAAAATGGCAGTTTTCGGTTTATGGTTCGTTTTACGTCCTAGACGTGGAACCTAGCTCAACCAGCCACCGCGGGAGCTCTAATACACACATGCAGCGGTTTCTAACGTTCCAAACCATCATTCTTAAACGTAATTGGGGACATACAACGTATCGAATACCTAGCATGCGATTTAACAAAATCGATCAAGCATAAGCATAAAACTATGCAAGCTCATAATTTAAACTTATAAATCAAACCACCCTTTATCTAAATCAAGCACAACCCTAAATCCAACTTAGGCACAAATAAAATTGAGCTTATGCTCATACAAACTTGTTGGAAATACACATAAATTTCTCAATTAAAACTTAAATTGAGAAGATTAGGGTTTTAGAAGAAATTACCTCAATTAGGATTAAGGGTTTGGCTAGGCTTCCTTGGTTTTTCTCCTTTCCCCTTGTCACCACCAAACCGGCCTCCTTGGCTTGTTTGGCTCCAAATTTTTCTCCACCACCCTAGCTCTAGAATCCGGCCACTCCAATACAAAAAAAATCCGGCCACACCCAAATTTTTTTCTCCCCCCTTTTTCTTCCTCCCACAACCGGCCTTGAGCCAACAAATGGGTTTCAATTTTTCTTCAAATTTTTGTTGGTTCCACACAAAAATCTATCTATCCTAACACTTTAATCACTCTTGGTTTTGTAAAATTTCCTTTCTTTCTTGCTTCCTAAATCCGGATTTGGTGAGGGAAAAATTGGGCATAATCTAGCTAAGGTTTCTAATTTTTTGTGAACAAGAGCTCACCTATTTATAGAGGTTGGAGAATTCTTCAAAATTGTAAATTGACCCCAAAAGAAGCAAACTTTTGCACAATTGGAAGCTTAGGTGGCCGGCCCTTAGAGGTGAACTTGGTGGCCAAGTTTTGATTTTTTTTTAAGCTTATCTTAAGTTAATTATGATGTCATAATTAAGGATAAGGTGATGTCATTCACCTTATGCCTTGTTTGGCTACTTCCTCCAATAAGAAATCCATTTTAAGCCAATACAGATATTTCTAATACTGTGTTTACTCAAACACAGTATTTATTTAACTAAATTTATTTGTTAAAAAGAAAACGGACAGTACAAAATTTTTCTTATTTTCCTGAGTCCTTTTTCCATAAAAAGCCTGTTATGGAGTCTCATAGTTAATTACCGAGAATTCAACCTCATACTGATAAATCATGAATCTTGTATTAATATTCATAATTTTCATAAAATTACACATAATACGAGCTTTAGATTTCTTATATACAAGAAAATCATGAGTTCGTAGAAATTTTGGATATTACACATGGAGTCCATTTGCACCCTTAAAAATGTTTGGAAAACTTGTCATAAAATCTGAAAATTCCAGTAGCAGTGGTCAAATTCGAAAATCATTAAAATATAAAAATTATCACCACAACGTAAACGATTCATACACACACACACCCAAAACAACCCAAAGCTATGTTTCTAACATATAACTTATTAAATCACCAAACCAACAAAATTATGAATTAAGAAATCAAAAACCCTAAAATCGTCTTCTTGATAATATACAATAAACCGTCGTCAATCAATCGTATAGCCTCCCTCACTCAATATTTAATAGATATTGCTCATCCTTTCCTCAAACTAACATGACGAAACTCATCAAGAAAATCATCGAACCCCTCGAAGGATCCCAAACCAATACAAATAACAAAATCATCATCATCAACAAACAATACCAAAACATACCTTGCAATTCTTAGATTTTGGCTTGAAAGAATTTGGAGGTTTGGTGGAAATATATATATATATATATATATTCTGTTTGTGCATGTGATAGGGGTAGAGAGAGCAGAGAAAGCGAATGAGAATGATAGGGAGAGGGAGACTAGGGAAGTGAGAGAGAGAGAAAGGTTAAGAGTGAGTGTTGAAAAAGAAAAAGGCAATTGCCAATGTTGCGCATTCAAATTGGAATCAATTGAAAGTTAATTGGTTGGAGTAATGAAACCAAGGGCTGTCAATTCCTTATTTTGGGTAGGAAAATTATCAAATAAAAAGGGGGAATTGAGTGGGAACTAAGAACCAAATTTTTTTTTTTTTTTTTTTCCATTTCCTCCATTCCCCATTTGGATTACCAACTTTCCTTTTCTCCTCTATATTTATTTATTTGCTGCTAATATCTCCCTCTCGAGAACTACAGAATGTGGATTCCATGACGGTTTTTAACCGTCGTGGTAACACTTCCACGACGGCTTTCTAACCGTCGTGGAATCCAGTGTCGTGGAATCTGAGAAAATTCCACGATGATTTTTTAACCGTCGTGTAATGGGCAAAAATAGGGCCTAATTATGCATATTTAAGAACATACCATGACGGTTTCTCAAGGAAACCATCGTGGTAGCCTGGGGCTACCACGAGGAAACAATGAAAAAAAAAATTTACGAATTCGTTTCATTTCCTAGGGGTGGAAAATCCCTTGTGTTATCCATTATTACACAGCCAAGAATAAAATGATAAATAATCTGTAATTACCTGGATCACAATGTACAACAATTAATATAACGAGAGTACAAAATTAATTATTGTTTTTAGTCAATATTGTATAAACCGCATGACAAATGTAACCCACTCTTGCCTAACCAAACTCATGTCAGCATTAGTATAAAAATCCTCGGTTTGAAGGACGACTAGTCCATCAACATTAAATGTTATTTCTCGCATGAAAGCTAACACAAAATAACCGCATTCTACATAACCTTCCTGTATTGGACATTGAATAGTATCAGTCAACGTCTGACAGTTGCGTCGCTGTCTTATTCCTCTTCCCACCAACAATTTCCAATTATTAAGTGCCCTAACAATTTGACAAATTTCAAAACAATTACAACAACAATTATTTTATGTCTAATAAGAGATTTGAACATCAAAGAATACTTATGTCGTAATTAGGTCTTTAAAATCATCACTTGGTTCGTTTCCTAGAGGATTAAAATACAGGACCGAGTCATCCCATGGATCAATAACTGCCAAGATCCAATGTAGGCCGTTGTTATATGGCATGAGAAACAGCTTTTTCCTTTAGTGCGTTTCTCAATATCCGTAGAATATATTGGTGTGCTGTCGCAGGCAACCAAAAATAAAACCTATACTCCTAAAAATATATGTAGTGGTGTGAGTAAGGATCGTTTCCATAGAGAGTTTCTAGCCTATTTTTATGCTACTTGAACAAATATAGAGGGGGTTTGAATATAATGAAAAATAATTTTAAGAAAAACAATTAAGGAACAATTCAAATTGAAATATTGAAATCAATCAAAAGAACAAACCTTGGTCTAAGTCAACATCTACCATTGGAATTTTGCAACTGATCATTGATACAAATATATAAATTCACACTTTGAATATTCACCGTTGGAATTATTTTCCTATCTCCCCTTAGTCACAATTAATTAGAAAACATGCGATCTAATCAACCCTAACTACTAAATAACCTAAGACAAGCGCTTAAAGTTTAATTTAGTAGCAGCCTTAAGAATTAGAGAGATCGATGAAACTAAACAACACAAACACAAGCGGTTGCATTTAATTTAGTCAAATAATCTTCCTAAGGTCTAATAATTTCTGACGCAGCAAATCATTAAATCTTAGTTGCTACACAAATTAGAGAGATCAAACAATTACGGATTTGATATCTAACTTAGCAGTAGATTGCAACGAATAAATAACTAGTAGGCCTCCTAGTAATTAAACAATACAATCATAAAAATAAGTACAGAAGAACATTCGATACTCAAAATATGAATAACACAAACAAATTAGATCTCACAGTTTTATTAATTCCAAGGCTTCTGTTTCCTTTGACCAAGTATCAAAGTTTAGCCACGCTGAGCCATGATGAAAAACTAGAAGGAAGAGTCAAAGTAGCGAGAAGAGAGAGATATGAGAGATGTCCCAAAGTCTGATGACTTCTCTCCTTTTATACACATCAATTCCTTATTGGAAACTTACCAAATCTCCTAAAACATACTAAATATTATTCTAAAATAACAATAATTAAATCTAGCTAATTAAAAATAAAAGAAAGTCTAAATATAACTAGGAAAGTGGTGATGTTGGCTGTAATTTTCGTGCATCAGATCTGGAAACTTTCTGAAAATAAACTGCATCAATTCAGCATACTTGACTTGTAGGCCAAGGAACATTCAAAACGTCAACTGTGTAGGTGCAGCAACTTCAAGCCCAATTTCGACCTTAATGTAGTCCGTATCTCTCAAAACGTAAAACATGAAAGTTATAGAACTGTTTCTTGTCGTTCCATATTATCTTGAATCATCTTAATCAGAGCTCGGATGAGAGTGTTATGCCCAGATTACGAAGCGATGTCGAAACAGTTAAATTTCGCCCAATTAGCTACGTTTTGCATTTAATGCCTCCATTTGCACCTATATCAAAATATAAGAATAATGAGTACAATTAGGCAACAAATGAATATAAAAGACTAAACATTAAGGGAGAAAAATAGGACACTTTGCATTCTCATCATATATTCGGCCCTTTCTCGAATGTAGGCAACGCGATCTACATTGTGTTGAACTGGTGAAACAAGGACTGGAGAAATAAACTCAAACTGTTGATCCAACTTGCTCTTGCACAACAATCCGCTAAGTTTCTGCAAAATAATTAGTCACATTTGTTACGCAAAAACAACATATATAAGATTAACAAGGATAAATAATTTAATTTTTTAAGGATAAATGTTTTACCTGATGTAAACCATTATGCCGTTTGCACTAATTTCTTTAAATGTTATGAAATGATATACATCTTCAACCCAATAAATATGGGCATGCCATCGCCAATGACGAACTGTTGTTGTGGGCACACTATTTGGGTATCGTCTTGCATGGAATTTTGTGCGTAATATTCCAAAGGTCTCAATTCGAAGGAAGTTTCATTAAAATCGAACGAAGGTAGTTCTTGTTGTGCCGGTTGTTGTTGTTGTCGTGGTAGCTCGGATACCACGCCGGTTTAATACCCGTCGTGGTAAGAGTTAAAAAAATTTGTTTCAAATTCATTTTATTCCCTCTGGTGGCAAATCTGCCAATTAGATAAACCGATAAATATTATAATGACCAGATTTGTACATTTAATATGCATATAATAAAAAATTGATACATTGTTTTTAGTCAATATTGAATAAACTTCTCAACAAACCTAGCCCACTCTTGCCTAACCAAACTCATGTCATCATCAGTATAAAAATCCTTTGTTTGAAGAGCGGCTAGTCCATCAACAGTGAGGGTTATTTCTCGCATGAAAGCTAACACAAAATAACCGCACTCTACATAACCTTCCTGTATTGGACATCGAGCAGTATCAATCAAAGTCTCCCAGTTCCGTCGCTGTCTTACTCCTTTTCCAACCGAAACCTTCCAATCATTAAGTGCCCTAACAATTTCACAAATTTCAAAACAATATATTACAACAATTATAATTGTATGCATATAATCATATATATATGAACATCAATAAATACTTACGTCGTAATGAGGTCTTTAAAATCATCATCCGGTTCGTTTCCTAGAGGATTAAAATATAGGACCAAGTCCTCCCACGTATCAATAACTGCCAATACCCAATGTTGGCCGCTGTTATATGGCATGAGAAACAACTTTCCCTGTGGAGCGTTTCTTATGACCTGTAGAATGTAATCGGCCCTCTCTCGAACGTAGGCGGCGCGATCGGCAACGCGTTGAACTGGTGAGACGATGACTGGAGAAATAAACTCGAACCGTTGATCCATGCCTGCCCTTGCACAACAATCCGCTAAGTATCTGTAAAATAATTAGGCTGAATTGTTACACAAAACTGATGTATATAAGATTAAAAATGATAAATAATTAAATAGATTAAGCAAAAATGTAATACCTGATGTAAACCATTATGCTATTTACACTGATTTCTTTAAATGTTATGAAATGGTAGACATCTTCAAACCCAATATATATGGGCATGTCATCGCCAAGGACGAACTGTTGTTGATGGCAGATTATTTGGGTACCGTCACACATGGAATTTTGTGCGTAATATGCCAACGCTTTCAAATCAAATGGAATGTCATTAAAGTCAAACGAAGGCATTTCTCCTTCCGCCGGTTGTTGTTCTACCTCCGGTTGTGACCGTATTTTCTTCCTCCCTGCTTTCTTTTTGGTTCGTTTGCTCCCCTCGGCTTCTCGGTCAGGAGCATGACTGGGACCTTTGTTTGCCTGGCTCAAACTTGGAGAAATGACTACTAACTGTTTCGGCCAAGCAACAAACCCACCGACAGCTTCTTCAATAGATGTGGCGTCGTGCGTCGGAATAGGTAGGAGTGCACCTTTTAGTTTTGGGACTGTAATTGTCACTCGTACATTCTCCTCACCTAAAGGAATCCCATGGATCATGTCCGTTGGAACACATTCCATGTATGCCCTGCCGGTTGCAACAAGCACATCTCCTCCGTTAATTAAATCAGGAAGAAATAAATGGCATTCCTTACTTGCGTTCGGCATGGCCTTCGGATCCGATGCCTCAGCTCCTTTTTCATTCAGAGTGCAGCTAGCCTTGAAGCTGTTGTGTTGATCAACTGTCGGTCCGGTTTGCTCCTCTGCCATAGTCTCTCGGTTGATACCGTGCTTCACACATAATTCCTGTACGGTTCTTTCTAATGCGGCCAGCTTCATTTTCATATCCAATACTTCAGGATTTTCGCGGTAGCTCCCCGCAACGTTAAAGTATTGCGACTGCTTGACAAACTTAGATTGACCTCAAATCCGACCCAAATGCTCGGGATTTCCTAATGCCTTGGTCAATATGTCCTCTGTCCCCACAGACTCGAAACTACCCTGTGTCTGTTGTTCACTGAAGTCATCATGTAACAATTTAACAATATGTTAGGACTTCGTAAAACATAAACGAGTATACGAGATTAATAGATTTTAATCTCATTCGAAAACTTACTATTATATCGGCAACATTTTTACATGCTTCATTCTTGAAAGTGCCATTTGGCTGGACGCGCATGTCCAACCAATTTTCAAACCTCTCTGGGTACTTTCCCGTCTTCTCGAACTACAATTTAATAATTACCATTAGTAAACATATACGAAGAAATTGGAAGCAAGTAAAACAGACCATTTACAAATACTCGGTAAGTTATTCACGTACATGTGCTTGGTCACGTTTCCTATATCCGTCTCGGCCTCCCAATGATCCGTATTTGAGTTTCTTCCTTATCTCACTTCCTTGTTCGGATAGTCTTTTGAATTCCGACGACCGACGATACGTAACGAAACTTTCCCAATCATCCTGGCTGATGGTGGGGTAATTGTGAACCACTTTTGCCGGTCTTTGCCACACACCTTCTTCGTCAATATGATCCCGTACAAAAGCTTGGTAAAGATCATATCTGAAATTTTTTGCTGACTCTGCACATGACTTTAAAGCTTGTTTTTTAAACGATTCACCTACAGTGAAAGATGTTACGATTTCCGTCCACACTCTTTCTTTCCTTTCGGCTAAATCGGCACTTCTAAAGTCGGATATCCAAATGGGTATGTGCTCTCGAGCAAGCACTCCAATCCAACTCTGTAATGCATCTCCTCCCTTCCCTATTGGTTGCCCTTTCGCGTCGAACGAAACTTGAACTCTTTCTCCCTTTGTCCTAACTTGGTGAACTCTTTTCGTAAGAGTTGCTCTTCGTTTACCATCTTCATCGGAATTGAATCTAGGTGAGTTGAGTCGTCATGGTTTTCCAATTTGAGTTTGAGTTGAGTGTTCTTCCTCGTGCTCTTGTGACATTTTAAATCAATCTAAAACAACTCCGCACCGAAACACGTTAAAAAAATAAAAAAATGTTGTCATTGAATCATTACAAAATAATTGTTAAGGCGTGCAAGTAAACATAGTTTTCGATCTACTTAATTAATTACGGAAATGACACACAACTTAATAAAAGAGGTATTTGATCTTTCCATGTCATGTGCTAACATCTAAGTCACTACATCAACGACGGTTTCCGGAAAATTGTCGAAGCCGTGCATAACCCAATCAATGTTATTAAATATAAAACTAATTCAAACTAAAACAAGCATAGAATCGAACATGTCAAACGCTATAATATAAGTCACATAATCAACGCTTTCCCCGGAAAAATGTTGAGTCCGTGGCTTACTACCCAATCAATTTAATTCAAGCTACAACTATTTGTACATCAAAAACGCAATTTAGCAAACATGTCATATACAAAATTTTATCTCTAAACATCAACTATTTCCTATTCATCATCACGGCGGACGCCGGCAACCCAACCCCGACGCCGGCGACCCACTACTGGCCCCCCCCCCCACCACCATCACAACAAACCAAAACTAAGTCTTAATCAAAGGGGAATTTGGTCGAACATGTAGTGTGCATAAAATTAACATGCAAGAGCAAAACTTTTTTCCTTTTAAAAAATAACCCAATACCAAAAACACAATCAAAAATCAATTTCCATGAAGTTTACAATTATCTAAGCTAACTTCCATCAACCGTTTAGTGAAATAACAAATATAAACTAACCGTTTAATGTGGGTATGGGCGGGGTATTGGCGACGGCGACTAACCGTTGGGGACGGCGAGGGTGTGGGCAACGGCGCAAACCGGCACTCCTGACAAGGTGGCGACGGCGGCGAAAAAATAGAGAGAGGACAAGTGGGCGACAGCGGCGAGGAAATAGAGAGAGGGCGAGGAGGACGGCAAGCGAAGAGGGATAAAGTGGAGTGGGTAATTGATACCGAAAATTAGAGAGAGAAAGTGGAGGGATTGAAGAGTTTCAATTTGTCTTTATATCTAGGAAGCAAAGTTTGGGCCACATTAATTGAAGCGCGCACGCTTCCCGGGCAAATTTTAAATTTCTCGATACGGATACCACGACGGTTTTTTGAAAACCGTCGTGGTACCCCATACGGGTGGGCTACCACGACGGTCTTTTGACCGTCATGGTAACCCAATTTGGGGGAAAAAACCACGACGGTCAAAAGACCGTCGTGGTAACCCCTTCAAGGGGCCCCACGGCGGTCTTCTGACCGTTGTGGTCTCCCCCTAGGGGGAGTTACCACGACGGTCAGAAGACCGTCGTGGTACCCTCCCCTGTGAGGGGTACCACGACGGTCTTGTGACTGTCGTGGTAGCCTGTGGAAACCACGACGGTTTATTTGAAAAACTGTCGTGCTATTAATCTATCACGACGGTATTTTAGATAAACCGTCGTGGTATTTGTGCCAGTAATAGTTGTGTAATTTTTTTTTTTGAACTATATACCACACCTGTGTGTTATGCATAAACAAGCGGCCCATACCAATTCTCTTTGTGTTCTTGTATTCAAATACACCATGGCATATAATAAATATTATCATGTGGAAATGCATTTAACATATATATACAATTAACGAAAAAATATAACACATTCAAGTTTTTCGTTTAGATTTTTTTTTGGACTTCTCAACACGTGTCCACTCGACATCTAAACGAAGCAAGTGTGAGGAATCATCGTCCAAATCATCAATCTCCTCCACCGGTGGCAAACCGTTGGTGATAGATGGAATGTCCGTGCAATCTTCAACATCTTCTTGGTCATCTCGGATTAATTTTGGCTTCATTGGCACCACTAATGATAACTCTAAATTGTCGGGATCCGTTGTGTTAAAGACTTGTACGGCTTGCGACACCATAATGAAAGGATCATTTTTGTATGCCATACGCCTAAAGTCCACCACTATCACGCCGTCCTTATCAAGCTTAACAAAATTATTGTCAGCCCACTTGCATTTGAAGAGTGCTATCCGCAAGCCACAATAATCAAGTTCCCAAATATCTTCAATGAACCCAAAGTAGTTCATGGAACCATATACCGGGTTCTTGTCCTTTGCGGATGAAATCTGCATAGACTCGGCACAGAAGCTCACACCACTATTTTGGACTGTATGCTTCTCATCTCTTTCGCGAGTGTAAAAGGTGTATCCATTGACAAAGTACGATGTATATCGTGTGACTATCGATGACGGTCCTCTTGTTAGCTTCATTAACTCTTGGGAAACGGTAGGCTTCTGACGCAAATGTCGACTTATCCACTCCCTGAATGTCCGGTTGTGCTGATCTTGAATCCACTTCTCACATCTTGTTTTCCTTGGATTCGCGACTCATAATTCTGTCATGTGAACCTCAACGAACGGCTCAACTTCCTTAGCATTGTGCAAAACATACAGACAAGCTTTTTCCCATTCATCTTGCTTTACTTGTGAATGAACGGCCGCGGATAGTCCTTTCGATGTAAATAGCCCACTTGTTGGCAACCCTATTGGGTCTGCATTGGACAAATACTCGGAGCAAAACTCAACTGATTCCTCGGCTATGTAGTTTTCCACTATACATCCCTCGGGCCTATTTCGGTTCTTCATATAACCCTTCAAAATCTTCATGTACCTTCAAAAGGATACATCCACCTCAAATTGACCGGTCCACATAGCTTAACTTCACGAACTAAGTGCACCGTTAGGTGGATCATTATACCAAAAAAGGCTGGTGGAAAAAACTTCTCAAGCATGCACAAAGTCATCACCAATTCAGATTGTAGCGAATCTAGCATAAGTAGATCGATTACCTTAGAGCAAATTGAATTGAAGAATGAGCATAGCTTTGTAATTGCATATCTCATATCTTTTGTTAAAACCCCCCGCAATGCAAGAGGTAATAATTGTTGCATCAAGATATGACAATCGTGTGTTTTCATTTCAATAAGCCTCAAATCCTTCATCGACACCAACCTTTTGAAGTTAGAAGAGTACCCACTTGGCACTTTCACGGACGCAAGCCATTCACAAAGCTTTCTCTTCTCTTGTCTCGATAATGTGTGCTTTGCCGGAGGTAAGTATGTGCCGGTCGATCTTTTCTCGGGGAGCAAATTTGGTCTAATCTTCATCTCTTCAAGATCCATGCGTGCTTTTTCACCATCTTTAGTTTTGTTTGGAATGTCTAGCAACGTGCCCACTATCGATTCACAAACGTTTTTCTCAATATGCATAACATCTAGGCAATGACGAACGTAAAGTGACTTCCAATATGGAAGTTCGTAAAATATTGACTTATTCTTCCAAGGTCCATCGACATCTGGAGCCTTACGTTTTCTATTCCCCAAAACTACTTTTACATCTTTAGCCATCTCAAAAACGGATTCGCCAGACAAAATCCGAGGAGCGGATATTTCTTCGGTATTACCATCAAAAGCCTTTTTTTTGTTTGCGGTATCGATGATTCGTTGGCAAGAACCTCCTGCGACCAAGGTAAACGGTTTTCTTACCATTCTTCAAACGGATAGAGGCTGTTTCCTTCATACAAACTGGACATCCTATAAAACTCTTCACGGGATAACCAGATAAGTTGCCAAGTGCAGGAAAGTCATTAATTGACCATATCAACATTGCACGTAGATTGAACGTATCTTGACGGTAAGAATCTCTAACTTGTAAACCATCTTCCCACAAGCTTTTTAGGTCATCGATTAATGGTGCCAAGTACACGTCAATGTCATTCCCTGGTTGTTGAGGGCCTGAGATCAATAATGTCAACATCAAGAACTTCCGCTTCATGCACAATTCCGGAGGGAGATTGTAATTGACAAGTATGACTGGCCAGGTACTATGCCGACTACTCATGTTACAAACTGAGATGTAAATTCCTTGGTTTTGCACTAAAATATGGATGATTGTCATCAAAGGTTTTCCATTGTGGTGCGTCGGCCTGATGCCTAAGTTTGCCATTGTCGACACGTTTATCATGGTACCATGTCAAATTCTTAGCATGCTCAGCATTACGGAATAAACGACGCAAACGTGGAGCCGGTGGAATGTACCATAACACCTTAACCGGCACTCATTTTCTACCATTTGATGGCATCTTGCCCTTCTTCCATCTTGACATGTTACAAACCGGACATTCATCTAAATCTTCATATTCTTTCTGGCAAAGGACACAATCATTTGGACAAGCATGTATCTTTTCATATTCCATTCCCAAAGTGCTCAAAGTCTTCTTCGCCTCGTACATACTAGGTGGCACTTTGTTATCCTCGGGTAGAACATCTTTTAGAAATTCTAAAGAGTCGTGAAACTAGAATTCGTCCACCCTCCCGACGCATTCATATTCCATAATTTAACCAATGCGCCTAATTTCGTATATTTTGTACGCCCGACATACAAGGGCGTTTCAGCATCATTAATCATTTCCTCAAATAACTCCGGGCGGTGAACAAAGTTTTCTTCCAAATCATTGACCATCTTGAACATATTATCACCAACGTCGTCTTCCTCAACAATAGGCTCTTACCTTTAGTAGTACTCCTCGATGAATAATTAATATCGAAAAAAGCTTCGCCATGTAAATACTATATTTGGTAAGAACAAATAATCCCATAAGCGCGCAAATGGCCTCTAACATTATCAATTGAATGAGATCTAGATTACCACAAATTTGACACGGACAATGAATCTTATCATCTTGTAGGTGAGCCTTGGCAAATGACAAAAATTCTTCAACACCATCTTCATATGCTTTAGACAATCTATCAAACCACATCCATTTTCTATCCATGATTTGCAAATCCTAAATCAAGAATTCAAAGCGTTCGAAGTCAAAGTGTGCGTAACCTTAAAATGCATGCATTTAATTTTCATTTAGTTAATTAAACACTGCTACCGACGCATTAACTAATTGAACAATTAACAAAAAAGGCGAATAAACATACAAACTAAGTGCCGGAAAAAAATAACAATTTGATCATGATAATTTCGTATATTAAACACCCGGCCCATTGCATTCTTCAATGTATCAAAAGCAATCCCAAAACATAAAAAATTCTTCAATGTATCAAAAGCAATTATTAAACATACAAATTTAATATAAAATCATAAATAAAAAATACATAGGATACCAACATAGAGCTAAGTTTGTGTGATCATGACTTACAAGAGATATTGATATGATCGATAGAAGACGGTGGCGTCACACAGTGGTGTTCCGTATTTCCTTCGAGCTTTCTAAAACGAATTTAGTTTACTGCAGCTAGTGTATTGATGTGGAAATATCAGGAGCAACAATCTATATTGGGAAAACATATTGCGATTTTTCGACGACGGTTTATAAAAAAAACGGTCGTGGAATCTGGTGATACCACGACGGTCTATGAAGACCGTCGTGGAATCACCGGGATTCCACGACCGTCTTTGAAGACCGTCGTGGAAGCCCGGAGCTTCCACGACGGTCTATGATGACCGTCGTGGAAGCACGACTGCTTCCACGACGGTTTTTTCAAGACCGTCGTGGAATCTCGAAGCTTCCACGACGATTTTCGGAAACTCGGTTCCGCTCCGTGTTTTGACCCCATTTTTCACGACGGTTTTTTTTAAAACCGTCGTGTTTTTTCCGTCGTGTATTCCATGTTTTGTAGTAGTGAAGGCATATATAAATAATATAATGTGCACAATTAACTTAGTTAATACAACTTATAAAATATATACAACGGAAAAAACAAAAAACTATGAAATTTTTCTTTTGGTCTTCTCAACACGTGTCCACTCGACATCTAAACGAAGCAAGTGTGAGGCATCATTGTCCAAATCATCAATCTCCTCCACCAGTGGCAATCCATTTGTGAAAGATGGAATGTCGGTGCAATCTTCAACATCTTCTTGGCCATCCCCGATTATTTTTGGCTTCATTGGCACAACAAAAGATAACTCTAAATTGTCGGGATCTGTTGTGTAAAGACTTCTACCGCTTACGATGCCATAATGAAAGGATCATTTTTGTATCCCAATCGCCTAAATTCTACCACTGTCACACTGTCCCTATCAATCTTAACAAAATTATTGTTAGCCCACTTGCATTTAAATAATGTCATCCGCAAGCCGCAAAATCAAGTTCTCAAATATCTTCAATGAACCCATAGTAGTTCATGAAATCATATACCGGGTTCTTGTCATTTGCGGATGAAATATGCATAGACTCGGCACGAGACTCACACCACTATTTTGGACGGGATGCTTCTCATCTCTTTCGCTAGTGTAGAAAGAGTAGCCATTGACAAAGTACGATGTATATCTTGTGACTATCGATGACGGTCCTCTTGCTAGTTTCATTAAGTCTTGGGAAACGCCAGTTTTCATATGCAAATCTTTCTAATCCACTCCTGAAATATCCGGTTGTGCTCATCTTGAATTCACTTCTCACATCTTTTTTTTCTTGGATTTGTATCTCTTAATTCCGTCATGTGAACCTCAATGAAAGGCTCCACTTCCTTAGCATTGTGCAAAGCATACATGCAAGCTTTTTCCCATTCATCTTGATTTATTGGTGAATGAACGCCCATGGATAGTCCTTTCAATGTAAATAGCCTGCTCGTTGGCAACCCTATTGGGTCCACGTTGGACAAATACTCAGAGTAAAATTCAACTGATTCCTCGGCTATGTAGTTTTCCACTATACATCCCTCCGGCCTATTTCGGTTCTTCACATAGCCCTTCAAAACCTTCATGTACCTTTCGAAAGGATACATCCACCTCAAATGGACCGGTCCACATAGCTTAACTTCCCGATTTAAGTGCACCGTTAGGTGAATCATTATATCAAAACAGGCTGGTGGAAAATACTTCTCAAGCATGCACAAAGTCATCACCAATTTTGATTTTAGCTAATCTAGCATAAGTGGATCGATTACCTTGGAGCATATTGAATTAAAAAATGAGCATAACTTCGTAATTGCATATCTCACATCTTTCGTTAAAACTCCCGGTAATGCAAGAGGTAATAATTGTTGCATCAAGATATGACAATCATGTGTTTTCATTCCAATGAGCCTCAAATCCTTCATCAACACGAACCTTTTCAAGTTGGAAGAGTACCCGCTTGGCACTTTCACGGATGTAAGCCATTCACAAAGCTTTCTCTTTTCTTGTCTTGATAATGTGTGCTTTGCCGGAGGTAAGTATGTGCCATTCGACCTTTTGTCGGGGAGAAAATTTGGTCTAATCTTCATTTATTTAAGATCCAACCGTGGCTTTTCACCATCTTTAGTTTTGTTTGGAATGTCAACCAACGTGCCCACTATCGATTCACAAACATTTTTCTCAATATACATAACATCTAAGCAATGACGAACGTTAAGTGACTTCCAATATGGAAGTTCATAGAAGATTGAATTCTTCTTCCAAGGTCCATCGACAACTGGAGCCTTACGTTTTCTCTTTCCCAAAACTACTTTCACATTTTAATCATCTCAAATACATCTTCGCCAGATAGAATCCGAGGAGCGGTTCTTTCTTCGGTATTACCATCAAAAGCCTTCTTTTGTTTGCGGTATCGATGATTTTTTGGCAAGAATCTCCTGTGACCAAGGTAAACGGTTTTTCTTATCATTCTTCAACTGGATGGAAGATGTTTCCTTCATACAAACTGGAAAACCTATAGAACTCTTCACAGGATAACCAGATAGGTTGCCAAGTGCAGGAAAATCATTAATTGACCAAATCAACACTGCACGAAGATTGAATGTATCTTGACGGTAAGAATCTCTAACTTGTAAACCATCTTCCCACAAGATTTTTAGGTCATTGATTATTGGTGTCAAGTACACGTCAATGTCATTCCCCGGTTGTTAAGGGCCTGAGATCAATAATGTCAACATCAAGAACTTTCGCTTCACAATTCTGGAGGGAGATTGTAGTTGACAAGTATGACTGGCCAGGTACTATGCCGACTACTCATATTACTATGTGGGTTCATTCCGTCCATCGACAAACTGAGATGTAAATTCCTTGGTTTTGCACTAAAATATGGATGATTGTCATCAAAGGTCTTCCATTGTGGTGCGTCGGCCTGATGCCTAAGTTTGCCATTGTCGACACGTTTATCATGGTACCATGTCAAATTCTTAGCATGCTCAGCATTACGGAATAAACGACGCAAACGTGGAGCCGGTGGAATGTACCATAACACCTTAACCGGCACTCATTTTCTACCATTTGATGGCATCTTGTCCTTCTTCCATCTTGACACGTTACAAACCGGACATTCATCTAAATCTTCATATTCTTTCCGGCAAAGGACACAATCATTTGGACAAGCATGTATCTTTTCATATTCCATTCCCAAAGTGCTCAACGTCTTCTTCGCCTCGTACATACTAGGTGGCACTTTGTTATCCTCCGGTAGAACATTTTTTAGAAATCCTAAAAGAGTCGTGAAACTAGAATTCATCCACTCTCCCGACGCTTTCATATTCCATAATTTAACCAATGTCCCTAATTTCGTATATTTTGTACACCCGACAGATAATGGTGTTTTGGCATCATTAATCATTACCTCAAATAACTCCGGACGGTGCACAAAGTTTTCTTTCAAATCATTTATCATATTGAACATATTATCACCAACGTCTTCCTCAACAATAAGCTCTTTACCTTTAGTGCTCGTCGATGTATATTTAATATCGAAAAAATCTTTGCCATATAAATACCATGTTTGGTAAGAACAAATAATTCCATAAACGCACAAATGCCCTCTAACATCATCAATGGAATGCGATCTATGATTACCATAAATTTGACACGGACACGGAATCTTGTCATCTTATATGTGAGCTTTGGCAAATGATAAAAATTCTTCAATACCATCTTCATATGATTTAGATAATCTATCAAACCACATCCATTTCCTATCCATGATTTGCAAATCCTAAATAAAAAAATTAAAATACTTAGAAGTCAAAGTACTCTATTTTAACATGCACATATATCATTTTCGTTAATTAACACCGGTCCATTAATTGATCAACAATTAAAAATCGAAAGAACATAACAAAACTAATTAAAATACAAAACCATCTAAAACCATAATTAATTAAGTCTAAATACCGGGGAAAAATAACATTTCTTGATCACTTCATTTAACACCCATTGCACAATTTAACTCTAAATCGATCCCAAAATATATCTACAAAAACACCTTATAAGATCATATAAATCAATAATATTAATACTAAGGAAAACACAACAACAAGAAGATGTTAATTAGTTATCACTTACAGAGAGATTATAATGATGGATATAGTAGATGGTGGTGGTGACGTCCAATGGTGTACTGACTGTTTTCGGAGCAATCTGATCTTATTTTTGGATATGCAGAGTTATTGATGTGAAAAATTGAGTGCAACTACTCTCGGCATTTTGTCTAATTTTTACGTTTTGCAAAAAACCGTCGTGGAAGCTTTAGACTTCCACGACCGTTTCTAGAAAATCGTCGTTGAAGCGTCGGCTTGCACGACGATTTTCATAAATTCTATTCCGCTCCGTGTTTTTACCGCATTTTCCACGACGGTTTTTTTAAAAACGGTCGTGGAAGCTCCGTTGTAGAATCCACATTTTAGGCTTCCACGACAATTTTCAGAAACTCTGTTCCGCTTCATGTTTTTGCCACATTTTTCACAACGGTTTTTTTAAAAACAGTCGTGAAAGTTCCGTTGTTGAATCCACATTTTATAGTAGTGCTCATTGTCCATTTTTCATAAATCAAACATTGACTTCATCACAATTACCATATACCGTATATATATATATCCTTCATATATATATAAAACTAATTATATATATACGTAAAGCTAGCAAAATATAAATATAATATATTTATATTGAAACAAAACATAATATATATATATAAACTCTCAAAACATAACATATATATATATATACTATTCTAATATTACACATATATATACACAATCTATTATATTATTAAACTATCGACACATATTAATCAAACCATTTTATAAAATTCATCAATTTTGGCATTAACTTTGTTCCAGCACATCGAGTTCTCGTCGCGTCTCCTATGAAAATTAACTCAACATAACATTAAAATTAAGAAATTGCTATCTCATCACAATATCTATGTTAATTCTAATGTAAATTTTGTAACGTTATTGTTAGGTAGCATTTAGGGCGTTACATGTAGACTTTTGGGAGGACAATAAATTGTTATTGCTCTGAAATAGCTCAAGACATTGTTTTAATTGCCAAACTTTTAGCATCCGATGGTTGGCTTTCGTGTTGAAGGACCCTTGTGAGCACTACAAAGAGGTGCACGGTATAGAGATGGGGGAAACATGCCCTTCGTCCCCGCCTAGCCCTTTACGATACCATCCCTAGGGGTGTTCATCGAATCTGTCATTCCATTCAATTCAGTTCAATCCGCAGGATTAGATTTGGTTGAGAGACTAATGGATTGGTTACGGATTAGGATTTTCTCAATCCGAAGTTACGGATTGGGTTATGGATTGAGGATTTCTTAATCCATGAATCCAAACTCCATATATGTATATTTATAAATATATAAAGATGTATATATTTTTCATTAAATAAATTATATATGTATATATTAAATTGTGACTTTACTGACTTGATTATGTATCTAAATTTTAGTTCAGTAGTTTTATTATCTGATCCAAAATATTCTAATTCAGTAGCTCGATAATCTGACCTAATACTGCTTTTTATTTTGATTTGATGAGTATCAAAATTTTATTTTGAGTTTAGTCAATGTTTGTTTGTTGTAATGTATTATTATGCTCAATTTGTATTCTTATGCTACATTTTAGCTTATAATTGAAGACTATATACTTAGTTGTTTATTTAGTTCATAGAATAAATAGATTTAATCTGCCAATCCGATCCGTGTAATCCGATGTTTAGGGATTTGATTGGACTGGATTGGGAGTTTCATGTATTAGTTATGGATTGAGATTTTACCAATCCGAATGTCACGAGTTGGACTACGGATTGAAGCGTAATCCGTATAATCCGTTCGTGAACACCCCTAACCATCTTTATTGAAAGTAGAGATTTCAAATAAATTCGGTCAAATGAGGTCCAAACCAATCAAAATGTATCATCATCTTCTTCTTCTTTTATTTATTTATTTTTGAGAGAAAGAGATAAATAGCGTACATAAACTAAAAGAAGTAAATAGTATATCTATAAAATTTTGTAGTGAATAATGTAATTATCAGAAAATACTTAATTACCATAAAATACTTTTTTTTTGTTAATAAATAAATTATATACTAATTAGTAATAAGAATTTATTTCGGTTTATTAGTAACTAATTTATTCACTAAAAAAAATGTGTTATTCACCTTAACAGCAAATTTGAAAATACACTATTTATTAAATGTTACTTCCATAAACATATTATTTATTATTATTATTATTATTATTATTATTATTTTGACATAACTCGATCTAAAGTGGAATTCCTGTAACACATGGTTAAAATATGTCTAAAAATCCACTTATTTGCAATAATAAAAAAAACTTATATTTGCTTATGTCTATATTGACAAAATTGCCTCATACTCAAAATTGGTGGAAAAATGAAAGTCCAATTAGCTCCTAATTTCGAGCACCATTTATGCTCTTCAAAATTTGGAAATCCCCACATCAGTGGGATTTACATTTACAATTCAACACAAAATGCAAACCATACCACCAAAAAAGTCGTCCTCGTCTCCCCCTTTTCCTCTCCATTATTGACGACTCCTCGGAAACTCTATCGCCGTTCCTGTTCCTCCTCTTCTCCGGCATGGCTAACAAACCATCATTGACAATTGGTAAGAGAAACCCAGCACATGAGTGGCCTAAAAATGTCGAAACCCCATTGAAGTTGGATCGGCGTCCCCCACACCAAGGCGATATAGGTGTCTTCGTTCAACATCCAACTGCGCTTCATCATCCCGTGCTAATGAAAATCAGCACATATGTAAGGTTTGGGCATTTTCATATCGATAGCGTCTATGGTCATTTTGATGTTGTGATTTTATTATTATTTGTTTTTGGGAAAAATTCTATGATTTTATCATTCTATCATTTTCAGATTGATCATGTCTCTATGGTTGTGTCCCTTTTGTTTTTTTAAGGTTTCGATCATTATTTTCGTTCATAAATGAATAGAGTAGGTCCATTGATAATTTTTTTTAGGGATTTGATAGTTTCATAAATAGATATGAGAATATTACCTAAATATATAACCGACTTTTTTTCATCCATTGACCAACATAAAACAAATTTTAGTTAACTTTAATTTCATTTTGTATTATATTGATCTAGTGTTAATTTTTTTTGTGTCATATTGGTATAATAGTCTTCACATTTGTGTCATTCAGGTGCTTTCCCCTAAATATATTGTATCAAGTGATTTAATTGATAATGAAATGTTTGGGTCATTGTTATAATATTGACTGAGAGTTTATGGACTTCTTACCGAAATTTTGATTGAAATTGTTGATTGGTTTTGAGTAAATAGATTTGAAGATAATTTAAAAGATGTTTATGGACTCTTTACCGACATTTTAACTTTATCCTTCTATCTTTTTTTGTTTTCTTTCTCAAAAGATGTTTTGTAGAGCCTCGGTCCTTATAATATTGACAACATTTATACTATCGTTTCCATTTGCTTATGAAAAAATAGATTCGGTCATTTGATATTGGTGATTATATTTGGATTAAAAGATTTTACTGCTATTTAAGGATTGAGTCATTTTATTATCGATTGAGTCTCTAAGATTCCATCCGATTTTTTCCATTTGCTTCTGAAATATAGACTCAGTCTTTTGGTATTGGTAATTATATTTGGGTCAACGTATTTGACTGTTATGGTTGGGTAATTTGCATAATGACTGAGGCTTTATGGTTTTCTACCCGAGTTTTTATTTCTATATTTTGTTAGAGTCAATCAAGGGTGTGTTGTATTCAAATGACTGAGGCTCATTTACTTTTGTTTTTGAAATGGTGACTTGTAGAAAACTTCATAGTGAACGATACTTTTAATCAATTTGTTATTGACTGATCATTTTTGTTCTTAAGGATGAAGAGTACATGTTACTATTTGTGATCATTTTTATATGACTTTTTCTCTTTGGCATTTAGTTGACTCTATCATAAATTTATTGATCCTGATCATCATGCTAATTGTATTATTGTATCTTGTACACCTAAACACAACCTCATCATTATTGACCTGATCGTTTTATTCATATATTGTCACTACACTACATATAATATGAATATGAAACAATAATAAAATTAATAATGACATGGTTATTACGGTAATTATGGAATGTTATTTGAGGGTACAGTTTTGTAATATGTGATTATACGGTTGTCATCTTCTTCTAAATCATTCAATTATCATACATGCAGCTTTTAACGAACACAACATACAGTTTGGGGATTCTCATGCCCATGCAATGACGCGACTTGGTCATTACATTGCTAGTTTTAAAGGCCAATCACTACTACAAAAGGGGATTCCACGACGGTTTAAAACCGTCGTGGTATCAATTCGACGACGGTTTTCCAACCGTCGTGGAATCCAGAGTCGTGGAATCTTTTGAGATTCCACGACGGTTTTTTAACCGTCGTGTAATATGGAAAATGACATATTCAGGCTGATTTTAAGACCATACCATGACGGGCCCATTTAAAAACCATCGTGGTATCCCTGGATACCACGACGGTCCCACGTAAAAACTGTCGTGGGTGCGAATTTTTTTTGAAAAATTTTTTTTTTTGGCAAATTCGTTTCATTTCCCACGGGTGGTGGTAAATCCCGTTACACATGCGATCGAATTTCCAAAAGTATTATGTAATTACTTAGATAAAATTGTACAACAACAACTAAAACAACTAATATAACAATAGCTAGTGAAAATTATCTATATTGTTTCTAGTCAATATTGTATAAACCGCATGACAAAATTAGCCCACTCGTTCCTAACCAAACTCATGTCAGCATCAGTATAAAAATCCTTGGTTTGAAGCACGGCTAGTCCATCAACAGTATAGGTTATTTCTCGCATGTAAGCTAACACAAAATAACCGCATTCTACATAACCTTCCTGTATTGGACATCGAACGGTATCAATCAACATCTGCCAGTTGCGTCGCTGTCTCATTCCACTTCCCACCAACACTTTCCAATCATTAAGTGCCCTATCAATTTGACAAATTTCAAAGCAATTACAAGAACAATTATTTTATGTCTAATCATAGATATGAACACATAAAAGAATACTTACGTCGTAATTAGGTCTTTAAAATCATCATCCGGTTCGTTTCCTAGAGGATTAAAGTACATGACCGAGTCATCCCACGGATCAATTACTGCCAATATCCAATGTTGGCCGCTATTATATGGCATAAGAAACCGCTTTCCCTTTGGTGCGTTTCTTAAGATCCGTAGAATACATTCGGCCCTCTCTCGAACGTAGGTGGCCCGATCTACATTCTGCTGAACTGGTGAGACAAGGACTGGTGAAATAAACTCGAACTGTTGATCCATACATGTTCTTGCACAACACTCGACTAAGTATCTGCAAAATAAGTAGGCACACTTGTTACGGAAAAACAACATATATAAGATTAAGAAGATAAATAATTAAATTATTTAAGGATAAATGTATTACCTGATGTAAACCATTATGCTGTTTGCACTAATTTCTTTAAATGAAATGAAATGATATACATCTTCAAACCCAATATATATGGGCATCTCATCGCCCATGACGAAGTGTTGTTGTGGGCAGACTATTTGTGTACCGTCCCGCATGGAACTTTGTGCGTAAAATGCCAAAGGTCTCAATTCGAAGGAAATATCATTAAGGTTAAACGAAGGCATTTCTTCTTGCGCCAGTTGTGACTGTATCTTCCTCCTCCCTGCTCTTTTTTTCGTACGTTTGCTTCCCTCAGCCTGTCTTTCAGGAGCACGACTGGGACCTTTACTTGCCTGGCTCAAACTTGTTTGCACGACGACTAAACTTTTCGGCCAAGCAAAAAACCCACCGATAGCTTCTTCTATAGATGTGGCTTCGTTCGTCGGAATTGGTAGGAGTGCATGATTTAGTTTTGGGACCGTAATTGTCACTCGTACATTCTCCTCACCTAAAGGAATCCCATGGACTGTGTCGGTTGGAACACAGTCCACGTATGCCCTGCCGATTGCAACAAGAACGACTCCTCCATTAACTAAATCAGGAATAAAGAGCTGGCATTCCTTACTTGCGTTCGGCATGGGATTCGGATCCGACGGCCCAGCTTCTTTTTCATTCAAAGTGCAACTAGCTTTGAAGCTGTTGTGTTGATCTACGGTAGGTGCGGTCATATCCACGACGGTTTTCGGAAAATTTTTTCCGCTCCGTGTTTTTTTCGAATTTTGAACGACGGTTTTTAAGAAAACGGTCGTTGATGTACCGTCGTGGAATACCAAATTTGTAGTAGTGAATATAGCATTGATGTTGGTCATTTAATCACTATATAATATTCCATTGTAAATACATTGTGGACAATTGTCCATATCATATTAAACATGTCCTTGCATTTAAATATCATCTAATCATTATTTTGTTTGTTTTTCTTGATCAATATAAACTGACAAAGTCATTTTATTATTTGTATACAATAATTTATTATAAGTTTATTTCAAATAGTGATCCATTTGATAATGGCTAGTTGCACAACATATTTGATGTTTGAACAATACTACAATGGCACACATAAAAAGAATGAGAAAATAATTATTTAAAAAATAATATTGCAAAACACAATCGGTAAAAGAGGAAGTTTTTATTAATATCCATAACCACAAAATTAGGAAAAAAATTTTCTTACTTCCTTAAAAATAGGAAACATGGGAAATAAAAAAATAAAAAATAAAAAAAAAGAAAAAAAAGAGAGAGAGCTTAACGTGTTTTCAGATTATTAAAAAAAAAAAAAAAACTTCCGTCCTTAAAAATAGAAGAAACTTCCTAAAATAATGAATTTGAGAATATTTCTTAGTTTAACAAATAAGGGGAAAAGAAATTCTAGAAGTGGTATGGTCTGTCATATCTCCCGTGATGGGAATAGGGTTGCTCACCTTTTGGCAAAATATGCTATTTCCAAGTCTGTTTATTGTTTTGGAGTTGATTTTGTCCAAAGATGGCTTGGTGTGTTTGTTAAAGCCGATCTTGCTTTTTGAGTTTCTTTAATGATTAATCCTTTTGTTTTTTTTTCAAAAAAAAAAAAAAATTCTATAAGTTTTAAGATTTAGTTTAAATAAAGAACTACGAGATTATTCCATAAAAAAACAACCTAGAACAATGGGGAAGAAAAAGTTGACAAGCTTACATGGAAATAGGAGAGAATCAAATATGAAGATATTGAATCTTTTTCCCCATGAAAAACGCCAATAAACAAATTAGCATACGTGAAACATGGAAAGGAAAATCTGGTACCAAAAAATAGTAATTTTCAAAATTTGTTCAAATTTACAAATAAAATTGAAAGTGTTCATTTATTTTTTTTTTTTCCTCAAGGAACTTATAGATAAAGCTAAGTAGAATCTGGATTTTTTTTTCCCCACATAACATCTACTATTAAACTTAACAAAAACTTAATTCTTCATGTTATGAAACAATTTCAAATTTTAACTTTGAATGTTTAGATACCAAAAATGTATTGAGTTATGCTAGTTTTATAAAATATTTTTGATGTGATTTTAACTTAATCTCCCACATTTAGAAACAAGCATTTCAAAGCGGTAAAGATATTCTAACTCAAAAAGTTTCTCAAATAAATTCTTCTTCATGATACATGTATTGGAGAAAAAGGAAAAATTACAAGGTAAGAACTTATCAGTAGTGCTCTATTTATAATCAATTATATGTATTTAATTCTATCAGTTTTGTATATTTTTTATGTTTGATTTTGTTTAGATCTAATTTTTAGAAACCAATAAGATGAAAGTTCAAAAAAAAAAAAATAAAAAGTTAAATCGCTATGATTTTTCTAAAGACATATATGATTTAGAGCAATCAATAATGATAGACCTTTTAAATTTTAGAAGATGCTCCACGTTCCCTCACATTGTCACAATTCAGCAAAAACAGAAACAAAAAGAGAACTAGATACACTTCTAAAAAGTCAAATTAAAAATATTATGATAAATTAACAAAATTTGATATTATTTTTTTACTTTAGCATATAATTCTCCAAAAAGAAATGCGTAACTGGCAAAGATATCTGTATGCAATGACCAAACTAACAAACAGTAAGCAATCACACTATACAGGGGGATTATAAAGCTCTGTGTCAAAGAGTGATAAATTACATGTTCTTAATTTCATGTAGGCGAAAATTGGACAGTAAGGCTGTATAAGTTCAGACTGTTTGCCTCTCCAATGTCTAAATTAAGAGATTGAAGAGGAAACGAATTATTTTGAGTTGGTTTTTCATTATGCAGACGAAAAATAACACACAAGGTACGGCAAGAGAAATTTTCTTTGATTTCACCGTTGTTATGGATTGATCAAAAAGAGAAAAGAAAAAAAAAAAGAATAAGAAATCAGGCTTCAGAAGAGAAAAACATTGAATAAATGTGGCTGAAAAAATTACGAACAAGGGCAAAGGGCATTTATTGCCCAAACCACTGCTTTTTGCAAGGAAAATTCTCCTTAGATTAAGTCAGTGTCTTATCACTTATGCCATGGTGGGGTAAAGACTAATGCTTTTGCCTTGTCTAGACTTTTGATTTTTCTTTTTCTTTTATTTTTTATTTTTTTGGTATAAAGTTCTATATAAATTGACAAGCACTTACAAAAACAAAAACACATACAAAAACAAAAGATATAAGTGGACCACAAAGGAAGAAACGAGAAAAGAACGGAGAAAATAATTTATCCTGTGAAAACTCAATTGGCTCATAAAATGCCGATCAAATGCAATTCTTTAGTTTTTTTTTTTTTTTTTTTTTTTTTTTCTGCTTATAGCTAATTATTCACTTGTGATGTGTTTCAGGTAATTAAAGCCTGGTTCACAATTAAGAAAAATTCCCTTCTTGAGCAGTGTCACAGGTTTCTACGAGAGTTGTTGGCCTTCCATGAGTTGCAGGCAAAGACAGCTTTTGAAGAATCAACTCGTTTGTGACAAGCGGGCCATTTTATTTGCAACTTGCAAGAGAGCAAAAGAGCTTTCTGGTCATTTTTGGCACTAACCGGCTGCAGTGGCCAAAAGAATATGGATCACAGAGTTGTAGGCTTACATAAAGTTCTATGTAAATTGACAAGCACTTACAAAAACAAAAACACAAAAACAAAAACAAAAATGCATACAAAACAAGAGATATCAGTGGACCACAAAGGAAGAAACGAGAAAAGAAAGGAGAAAATAATTTATCTTGTGATAACTCAATTCGCTCATAAAATGCCGATCAAATGCAATTTTTTAATTTTTTTTCTGCTTATAGCTAATTATTTACTTGTGATGTGTTTCAGGTAATTAAAGCCTTGTTCACAACTAGGAAAAATTCCCTTCTCGAGCAGCGTCACAAGCTTCTACGAGAGTTGTAGGCCTTTCATGAGTTGCAGGCAAAGACAGCTTTTGAAGAGTCAACTCGTTTGTGACAAGCAGGCCATTTTATTTGCAACTTGCAAGAGAGCCAAAGAGCTTTCTGGTCTTTTTTGTCACTAACCGGCTACAGTGGCCAAAAGAAAATGGATCACAGAGCAAGTACCATTTTCCGGTTTGTAAATCGCCTTCTATCTTGTGTCTTCTTAATCATTATCTGGTCAGATTGCTCTTGTCACCTAGTTTGCTCCAATAGAGATGTCATAACACAGAGCACTCCGCTTCGGGACAATAGAGAGACTCTTGTCTCAGCTGCAGGGATATTTGAATTGGGATTTTTACCCCAAATGGAACTTCAGATGGGAGACGATATGTTGGGATATGGTACAAGTTTTCTCCATCTACAATTGTATGGGTTGCCAACAGAAACAATCCACTAGTAGACCCCAACGGAGTTTTCTCAGTCCGAGATGGAAACCTCCA
This sequence comes from Ficus erecta, assembly GCA_008635985.1. Lineage (NCBI taxonomy): Eukaryota > Viridiplantae > Streptophyta > Magnoliopsida > Rosales > Moraceae > Ficus > Ficus erecta. Next base: position 10,352 of record BKCH01001786.1, on the reverse strand, counting down.
CGTACTGAACGGACGTACTGGATCATCTTTATGGTCAACAGATCTAGGAATATCCCGCTCTGCAAACCAGAGGGTGATGCTCCTGGATTCTGGAAATTTGGTGTTAATTAAAGGCACTGAGAAAGGGGAGAGTCTATGGGAGAGCTTTAAAAATCCAACTGATACATTTCTACCGGGAATGGAGATTGATGCAAACTGGACATTGACGTCATGGAGAAATAAAGATGATCCGGGAACGGGGGACTTCGTGTTTAAGGTAGATGATCGAGAAAGGGATATCCACTTTATTACCATGAACAAATCTATACCTTACTGGAAAAGTGGGGGTAAGATTCCTAGCTCAGATAAGATTCCTGATATAGTAGTTAACTTGTTGACAAAGTTCAATTCTGCCACTTCCAATCCCAACTCAACAGCTAACAAACCATTTAAGAAGGATGAGTACAATGGTTCAAGGCTGGTGATTACATTTGATGGATATATCCAATACCACAACTGGGTTAAACTACAAAAGTCTTGGCAATTGATATGGTCGGAACCAACGGACCGATGCAGTATCTTTAATGCTTGTGGAAACTTTGGAAGCTGCAACGCAACCAATAGCTTGGCGTGCAAATGTTTGCCAGGGTTCAAACCAAGCGACCAAGAGAAGTGGAACTCTGGAGATTTTTCAGGTGGCTGCAACAGAGTAACACAGTGCGGCAAAAACGACACGTTTGTGACTGTGAAGTTGATGAGTGCGGGAAAACCGGACTCGGAAGGGTACCAAACTGACAATGAAGCAGAATGCAGGAAGGAGTGCCTTAGAAGTTGCCCATGCAAGGCTTATTCATTGCAGGCAGCTAAAAACACCTCGCTGAGGAGGGGGGATTCTAGTACTAGTACCAGGTCCTGCTCGATTTGGCTAGAAGACCTGCGTGATCTTCAAGAGGGATATGCTGATGGTAGCCTCAGCCTCTTAGTTCGTGTATCATCATCAGATTTGGGTACTGCATTCCATTTTGTTTAGCAATTATGCAGAAACTTATGCTGTTGTTAGATCGATTTGTTTCTTTTCTTTTGTTTTTACTTTTTATTTTTTGAAATGGTTAGGTTTGATTCTCGATTAACCATATTGGTCAATTTTCCGGGGTGTTTCCAAAAATTAGAAAGATTACATTCCTAATCACACCCTTCAAAAAAGGCAGAAAAAAATTATAATGACCCATGCCTCCTTTTGGTATGATATTGTCCGTTTTGGGCCTTCTGCTCGCACGGTTTTGCTCTTGGGATTAACCCCAAAATGCCTCATACCATTAGGAAGTGGTTTCTTTACTTACGAACCATCATATATATTCATTTCTAAGCGATGTGGAACTACACAGCTTACCCTTTCCTTGTAGAGATTGATGATTGTCACAATCACCCCTCCTTTCGGAGTCCAATATTCTTGTTGGATACACTTCCGATTGGGTATGGGCTCTGATATCATTTGTAATTACTCATGTCTCATTTTAGTATGATATTATCCACTTTTCGGCCTTGTGCCCGTACAATTTTGCTTCTTAACCCAAAAAAGTCTTATATTATTAGGAGGTGATCTCTTTACTTATGAACCATCACATTTATCCATTCCCAAATAACGTAGAACTGTATAGCTTACCATTTCCTTGTAGGACTGATGACTGTCACAAAAATCACGAGTTCAAAAAATTATTCTTATTGAAACTTTTTTTGTTTTCATGTATTTAATGACATTGTTGATTGATAGCCGTCTTCCCATTTCACATGAAGATTGTTCCTCTTGTTTCCTTGCAGAAGGTAATATTCAGCAGCCACCAGAGGACAGGTCTCCTACAAAAAGAACGTCGTTCCTCGTTATTATTGTGTCAATAGTCGTGAGTGTAGCTGTTCTGGCATGCATTATTTTTATTTTATTCATCATTTGGAGAAGAAAAATGTCCAAAAAACAAGGTGAGAACTAATCACTATGTCTCACTACATACTGATTATCTTGGTTCATTTGCATCAGAGTACCCATTTTGAAAGTCATTGTGTTTACTGAGTCTAGCCATGCACTTCCTATCTTGTAAATCTAGAAAGCATAAGATCGGATCAAAGAAGTAAAGAGCTGCTCAAGTTAGACACTCAAAAACGTATCAACTACTTGATAAATTCTGCCGAATTTGAGCAAGAAGATGGGGGAAGCATAGACGTGCCCTTTTTTGACTTTGAAAGCATTCTAGCCGCAACTGATGGCTTCTCGGATGCAAACAAACTTGGACAAGGCGGATATGGGCCTGTTTACAAGGTATGTATAGAAATGTTTGGACCTCCTTGTTCATTCCAAAACGTTTATCGGTTAACAAAACTGCATTCGAACCTTGGATACAGGGGATATTTCCAGGTGGTCAAGAAATCGCAATGAAGAGGCTGTCAAGTGCTTCGGGACAAGGATTACAAGAATTTAAGAATGAGGTGGTTTTGATAGCCAAACTTCAACATCGAAACCTTGTCAGACTTCGAGGATATCGCGTGCAAGGAGAGGAAAAGATTTTACTCTATGAATACATGCCTAATAAAAGTTTAGACTCCTTCATATTCGGTATATTATCTCCCCTGCCTGTGATTCTGCATCTTGATTCATAATAGCTTTATTTTCATATATACCTTAAAAACTTGATGGTATGTAAATTTCTTATTATGCAAGATGACAAACAAAGCATGTTATTGGACTGGGAGATGCGCTTTAACATCATTTTGGGGATAGCTCGAGGGCTTCTCTATCTTCATCAAGACTCAAGATTAAGGATCATTCATAGAGATTTAAAGACCAGCAATATTCTTTTAGACCAGGATATGGAGCCCAAAATATCAGACTTTGGCTTGGCCAGGATTGTTGGAGGCAAACAAACGGAGGCGAACACAAGTAGAGTAGTTGGAACATAGTAAGTTTCATCTAGATAGTACAACTGCCAAACATGTTGTTCTTGCGTAAACATTTGACTGCTATAATTGGTTACTCCTATGCAGTGGCTACATGTCTCCTGAGTACGCACTAGAGGGACTTTTCTCTGTCAAATCCGATGTCTTTAGCTTCGGTGTAGTTCTACTTGAGATAATTAGTGGTAAAAGGAATACAAGACTCGTTCAGTCAGAACAACCTTTGAGCCTCCTGGGTTATGTAAGCTTGTGTTTTATCTTTCTTTTCTCATATAAAAAGCCGTGGGGCTCCGCACGGTGTCAGCTCTGCAAGAGATAAAATGACTCCAATTTTCTCAGGCATGGAGACTGTGGACAGAAAACAAGGTGTTGGACTTAATGGACCCGAGTTTGCAAGGGAGTTACAAAGAAGACCAATACGTGAAGTGCTTCAAAGTGGGGCTTTTATGCGTACAAGAAGACCCAAGCGAACGCCCTACCGTGTCAAGTATCATCACCATGCTGGATAGTGAAACTGCAGCTATTCCAACTCCACAACAACCGGCCTTTGTCCTGAGGAGAGGTTCCGCCGTAGCTTCTTCTTCCTCTAGTAAACCAGAAACCATTGCTGAAATAACCGCCACTCTGGAAGAAGGTCGCTAATTAACATAACACCGGTAGAGTATCCGACTAGTCTTCTCATTTTTAGCTATTCTCAACAACACTTCACTGATGTTTGTACTTTGCATGAAATTCCTGTCGAGGTAGTAATTGTATAGTTTGTTTTCCTTTTGTCATCAGACAAATTAAACCACTCATTGTAAGTTAACTTGTTGTATAAAGTGAAATGGATTGATTCCAAACAGTTGAGTCCAGGAGCTAGGACGTTATACATTGACATTTTAGCTAGTGTTCATAAAAATAAAAAAAATAAAAAATTAATTATTTAGCTTAAAAAAAAAAGTCTAACAGAATTTAATATCAAGTTGTCAAGAAAAGGGATATCGAATCCCGCCTCATGCCATTGGAATCTGCTGAATAATTCTGCAAGTGTCAACATCCGCTCGTTGTGTTTGCAAACCGTTTCATGAACCCCTCATGAGGTCTTGGCTTGAATTTCTATTTGAAGATCAAACCCTCCTTCAAACCCCACACCGTTGTCTCTTTTAATTTTATTAGTTGAATTTCTGAATTTTTGAGCTAATTCTCTCTCTTTCTCGCTTAATGGGAGAGAGGACCGATCTTTTCTCAGGGAAGAAGATCGAAGAAAACGATGAGGAGGAGGAGAATGACGAAAAACGTGCAATTGTAAAGATTGAGTTCAAAGAGTCAAATGGTTGGGTGTTGGATAAGGTTTAGCATTTTGAGACAATGGACAGCTGGGAGACACGCGTTCAGCAACAGAAGCTTAAGGGGCATATTTGCAAAAAATTTAAGAGTTTGGGTTAAAAAAAAATGTCATTTTAAAGAAACTATAGGAAAATGTAAGTTTAAGAAATGATCAAAATGACTTAAAGTTATACCCAAAAACATATAATTGTTTACATCAAAATTTTAGAATGGCACGCTAATAATTCCTTAATTAATTCTTATAAATTTTTGATGTAACAGAATTAATGTTGCACAAGTTGAAGAGGATGGTACATTTGCCAATCTCTCATAATGTCTTATTATAAAAAAGATACCTAGATAGAAATGTCAACGAGATGAGACGGGGATGGGGATTACTTCCCCATCTCCAACCCTTGAAACCATCCCCACCCTGTCTCCATCTCCCCAAAAAGGGACGGGACTAAGGATGGAGATTCCCTGTCGGGGAAATCTTTCCCATTACCCGTCACAGTCTCTATTAATATAATTATAGATTTTGAAAATTACATAACTTAAAAAATTACACAATGTAAAATAAAAAAACAAATAATATATACTAATTAATATTAATCAAATAAAATTGCAAACTAAAAATCAACTTTTTATTTCATTCTTTTTTTACCGAAAAAGATGTAATTAGTAACATGCATATTAATTTATGTGATACATGTATATCGGGTACTTGTCCTCATCCTTGAATATTATCATTTATTCCCATTCAATTTGAATCGAAGCCCTGCGGGGCAATCCTCACAGGGAGTATTGCCATCCCTATACACGGATATGAGGTCCAAATAACTCCCTCATCAAACACTCTTTATATATATTCCTTATTTGGTAGTTGAAAGTTTATTGGTTATTGTGCAGTGCACTATTCACCATAGTAAAGACCATTTTTCAGTATTTCAAAATTTGTCCAATGAAAATGTAATAACTAAATTTTCACGACCTTACGTTTTCTTGTAAAGAAACTTGTGCTATGTTCTAGAAGTACTCATGAAAATCTGAGATGGGTTTTTATTTGAAAATTTTAAGTTCTCATGATATTATGAGACTTAAAAATGATTGCTTAAACAAGTATGTATCATTTTGAGTCAGATGAGTAGAAAACTTCACGATTACATGGTCTTTCATGGTGGTCAAAGTTTGACCTAAAAAGTCAACGGTTGACTGGAAAAGTCAACCATATGATGATACTGTTTTATGGTCAAGCAGTATGGAAAATATACTGCGCAAAACCATTTTACGGATAAGATAACAAGATTAAGTTTTAAAACCACCTTAGAAAAATCAAGTACACTAAGTTAGGAATAAGGGCAAAAAGGGCTTTAAGAAATAAGAAAAATTTTATACAGTCCATTTTTACACAGATAAATTTTGGACTGCAGTATAATATAACAATATTGTGTAATAGTAAGCACAGTAATAGAATTAACAGTATACGCATTAAGGAGGACTGCTTTTTAAGAAAAAAAGGCAAATAACCCTTAATTAGGCTTACCTCATCAACCTTTATACTTATGACATCATCATGAAATTAATCAAAATTTGGAAAGTATTATGCGAGGTTCTAGAGCATGAGGTGGCCGGCCATTGAAGGGGTATTTGACAAATATTTTTGCTCCAAGGGTTTTTAAGCAAAAGTTGAACTAAAAATAATTCAAAAAGAAATTTTTTTTTCACCTATAAATAGCCCAAAGGGGGGGGGCGGTTTTTGGCTCCAAGAAATTGAGAAATTGAGCCAAACTCTGCCCATTTTTACTCTCAACAAATGCGGACACCAAAGAGAGAGCAAGAGAGAGAAAAATTTTGTGATTCAAGGGAAAAAAGAGTGGGCTAGTGGTTGATTCTCTTCTACCTCATCAAGTAAGTTTTTTTTTAACTTCTTTGTGTTTTTCCTAGCCTAGAGGCCGACTGTTTTAAGGAAGGAAATGAGGAAAAATTTTGGTTAGCTAAGTGGTTAGCTTTGGTTCAAGATTATACCAAGAGATCAACTAAAATTTTGGTGCAAAAATTTGGTGTAGAACCGGTTGGTGAAGCCAAGGTGGGAGGGAATTTTGAAAACCAAACCCTATCCCTAAGATTTAGGGCTAATCAAGGTAATCATCCCTAAACCCCAAACTCTTTCCTTTGAGTATTCAATTTGAAATTTAGATATAGTTTAAATCAATTTGTAAGATCATAAGCTCAATTTTATTTTTGTGCCCAAGTTTAGGATTTAGAGTTTTGTGCTTGATCTAGAACTAAGGGTGGTTTGATTTTGATTTGCATGCTTGCTTTAGTTCTCGTGATTTTACATGTTACATACTCAATTTGTTGTATGTCCCTAAGTATGCTCTAGAATGTGGATGGATATGGTATGTTAGGTTGCTAGACAATGGAATGGAATATGAGAACCATGCAAACTTTGGTTGATCTAAAGTCAATTAGGGTTTGCATGGAGTTGATGGAAATTATGTTTAAGGAAACCTTATAATAGAAAAACGTTGCATGTTTGAATGTTAGGCTCCCGCGTGTTCGGTTGAGGTAGATTATGCGAATAGGACGCAAAACGAACCTAAAACAAGCAAACTGCCAGATTCGGGTGAACATTGTCCAGTTTTCTTGAGATCTAGTTTTGAGGCCTTTAGGGGCCGAATTTGAGAAAACTTAAAACATGAAAGTTGTTCAAAACAGTTTTTCGTAGGGGTCAACGTGGACAGTTTTCCAAAATAAGGCTCCAATGGCCTCCGTTTTCATGAAAACCCGAAACTGACGTGCCCAGACTTTATACATGTCCAATCGAGTTTCATAGGGGAAAACGAAAGGGTTAGAGGTAGAACTGGGATTTTTCGAAAACCAAAACTTTCATGAAGACAACATTTTCAAATTCAGTATGAATTTTAAAATAGAATAGGGTTTCTAAAAACTGTGCAGGAAACAATAAATTCCTGAACAGGATTTTCTGAAAAGCTATACAGAAAAATGGTATTTTATGCAAAAATTGATAATTTGACTATGGGGACTGTTCCAAGGGCAGTTCCAATATTTTGAAGTTTTTTTTCTTCAAAAACCTTTCTAAGAAACCCAAGTTTTACAAGTTAAATAAAAAGAATTTTTAAAAGGTGGTAAAACACCAAGTTTTTTATAAAAGAAACAAATTAAACTATAGACCTAAATTTTCTTAAAATCTGGGTAATCTAAAGGATAACCATCTATAATCAAGTAGAATACCCGAATTATAAGATTGGGTCCAAAGCCCAAGGTTACCCAATGTAACCTAATAAGATATTATTCCAGGAAGGTAATATTAACCACTAGGGTTACTTACAGTAACCCAACAAGCTATTACATGTTATGAAAGGGACATATAACTAGGATTATGTGCGAATGTTGGTTAGATTACCAACATCCTATAATGATCAAGATTTCTTACCTATATCCTCCAATAAAGCAGGAGTTAACCTGCACGGGCATCCTAAGGGGAAACAGATATATTTTGGACATAGCAATCCAAGTAAGTACAACTCCGCCTACAGCATAGGCTTTTTGGTTGTAACATGATACAATGTATGTTATGTGCTATGACTTAAAATATCAAGTAGATGGCATGACTAAGATATGATTACAAGTTACATTCATGTGACATCATGAAATATGTTCACAAATAATAAGAACAAGATCAAGATGACAAATAAGTATAATGGCAAGCGAGCTTGCCTGTGACGTACCGACCCGTCCAAGGTCGGGTAGGACTGTGGATTGAGTTGAAAATGGTTTGGCCGCTCCAATCACTCCATAGTTGCGCGCCCGGTACGGTCACCTATGATAAGGGGCCCATAAACAAGTTAAGGAATGAAAGTACGTTAAGGAAGCATGATAAAGTAAGCATAATAAAGCATAATTGGATCATGCATAATTAGAATATGTTATGATATGCTATGTTAAGTTTATAATTGATTGTGTTGCGGATAATAAAGTTGTACTTGTTGAGCGAAAGCTCACGTTTTACGTCCATGCTGTAGGTAAACAACCTACTGGCGAATTTTGATACAAAATGGTGGAGTTGGCGGAGCAACTGTGAAACAAGGGATAAGCCGCTACGTCTTCTGTAAATTCATGTTTAATATATTATGTTCAAATAATTCCAAACAGTACTTCCATAGTAGAAAAAAAATTTTCCTCTATATTCATTAAATAAATAAGTATGTAAGAAAGCATGTATGTATGTACGCTAACGGTCCGTGCTAGACGGGTCGTTACAGAGTTGGTATCAGAGCGGTTCCCTGCCACCTGATTTCACAGTTCGCCTGCCATTGCCACAATCATTGTAAGTTAAAGTTACACTTGTTATACATATATATTTATTGTGTTTATGATATGATAGACTTGTTACCATGGACCCAGCACACATTGATGAGGATCGAGATGCAGCGACCTCCTTTTATGAGGCACGTCCATTATTATTTGACGGTACGAGACGGACGATGCCCTTAGGAGCATGGTTGTATGATATGGAGCTCATCTTTCGCACTAGCCATATCCCGGATCGCGTACAGGTCTCGTTGGGTAGTCGATGTTTGAGTGGCGACGCCCGTATTTGGTGGATATCAGTAGGAGAGCCGCAGCTGCCCAGCCGGACTTGGGTACATTTTTGTACATTGGTGATTGCACGGTTTGGACCGATACTGGATTACGGGCCCGGAGCGCCTCAGCATGATCCCGACATTTATAGAGACATGTACGAGACGCGATACCACAGTTATGCGCTTGAGTGGCACGCATACCCTCTCGAGACCATGGCTCATTTCTGCATGAGATTCCAGGAGGGCATGTTGCCCTACCTTCCTCAGAACATAGACCACCCTGTGATGGAGGCACTGACCGTTTTGCGAAACGGCTTACCTGGTCATATTCGCCAGCATGTCCCTTTTCCCACACCCAGGATGTCTGTGGGGCACATGATTGAGAATATCTTAGGGGCTGAGGTGTACGCTGACGCTGAGCAGGCGGAGGCCGCTGAGGGTGATCATCAGGCACCCGTAGACGACGCTAGCATAGGAGAGCCATTACACGAGGTGGGTCCAGCACCCCCAGAGGAGCCGATTCCCGCAGTCCCGGAGCAGGAGGTGCCAGCCCATGAGGCTGAGGAGCAGGGGGATGCTGAGGGTGACCCAGATGCAGAGGGCCCGGAGGAGGACGATGTTATGATTATACCCCATGATCCACCAGCAGACCCTCCTATTGTAGACATCTCCAGTGACGAGGAGGATGATGTCGAGGTTATACCAGCAGATCCACTGGCAGATCCTATTGTCATAGATATATCCAGTGAGGAGGAGGGCGACGACGAGGATATGGAGCCGGCACCCGAGCCAGAGCAGGCGGGATGGTTAGAGGATTAGGAGGATTTTATTGACGAACCAGAGGAGATCCTTTTCGACGACGGAGATTGGGAGACTGACTCCGACGTAGCCGCCTAGATGACGATAGAGATTATCATTTTGATCGTTCGTGTATATTTATTTTGACCTTAGTACTGATATGTACTCGCTTATTTCTTTTTGGATGATAGGCTTGTACTGATGTATGATGGAAAGTGGTAGCCACTTCCATCGCCATTTTTTACTATGTATGATGGTGAAGTGTTAGACACTCCCATTACCATTTTGTCCATGTATATAAAATACTATGAAACAGATATGTATTTACAGTATTGTAAGAATGATATAACAATCTTGTATATATTATTTTGGCAAATGTAATGTACTTTCTGTAAATATCCAAGAAACAGATCAAATACCATGTTATGTTATGATCACGAAAATCATGTTATGATACGATATGTTATGATTACGTAAGCCATGTTATGATGAGAATGATTATGTTATGATCCGATGTATTACGATATGATGTATGATGAAAGAAAGGATATTACTAGTTCGATAATATATTTTCTTATGGTTTAATAGGAAATAAAAGATGGTACGCCCTCGCAAAACAATGCCTGTGAACCAGAATCCACATGCACTGGATCTAGCAACTGTTGTAGCAAATTTGCAACGACAGTTACTTGAGCAGCAGCAGGAAACAAAACTCCG
>BKCH01001785.1:0-46450 GCA_008635985.1 Ficus erecta | reverse complement strand
ATTTCAGTTTTTATCATGAAAATTGTGTAGATGTTAATATCATCAAAATTTTGTAAATCTCGTGTATCACTATTTTTCACTTGGTATCATCAACACTCTCATTCCCCCATCTTGATATTTGTCAAAATGACAATCTCACGAGTTAAAATTAACAAACAAACCTTATCTTATTTTAATACAAGATATACCATCCATTCTTGATCGTTTCTGATTATTCAAAATCATTTTACTAATAAAATTTTTTTGAAAACTTCTAAGAAAATGATTAAATCATTTTGCAACTTGCCTGTTATCCATTCCATGTCTGAGGTTTCATTTTAAAGTTCTTAACAAGCTTTTCTGTGCAGAAAAATGAAAAACTTAAAATATCCAATTTTTTGCTTGACAATTTTCTTGCTGTGTCCGATGATGGGCAAAATCTAGGAATTTCTTGCACAGATTCTTAATTAAACAAAAAACCTCTCAAAAACTATGCAGAAACCAATCATAGAATTTTCTTGCTGTTGTTTTCAATCTTCTTTCATTGTTAAGCAGAAGCCAACGTCTACTTTATAACATGTTTGAGAGAATGAAATCCAATTTCTTCTTTCTATTTATTAAAATGCTTCGTTTCTTATTTTTTTTCCTTGTTAAATTTGAGGTGGGGATTTGGGATTGAATGGCTGCCAACGCCTAACAATCTTCCAAGTGAAGATGTAGAAGAATGTACGTGGTGTTTCCAGGATCAAATGACACAGAAAGGAACATTGATCAGGATGGCCACATAACTGATATAGCGTCCAAGCCATTATGCCAAGAGAACCGATTATCCCCCAGAATTGGTAATGGACGCAATTTTCACAGCCATCTTCCATATTCAAAACCCAAAAATAATTGACAAGAATAAAAGAAAAAAGAAAAATGGGACAAGCAGAGAGCTCAGTGGAAGGAGAAGTCGTTTATTAGAATGGGCTCACGGCGACACCACCATTACAGTGATACCGTCCACTGCCCCAAAACACATCCTAGTGCTTCGTCTCATCATAGCATCTACCGTCCCCAAACAAAATTTTTAAATAACTTCTACCAAAACAAACCAAAGAAAAAATCATACAAAAATAACAAACAGATAAATAGCAATTATGGAGGCTTCAGTGTGTGTAACAATCAGATCATTGACATTAAAATCTCACCGAAATCCGCTAAGATAAATAAATTATCATCATAAGCCAAATTTTAATAACAGACAAATCGAACAAAACTAACATAGCTGGTCGTCCCATATAGAATGAAAAGGGTATAAAAGAGAGATATATATATATATATATTTATACGAAATTCATTGGTACAAAGAAGTGTGCTCAGACAGCCAAGGGTTTCGTAATCAACTTCTGGGTAAGACCCAGATCAGAAACTCTAGTCCACAAAAATTGTCTCGTCACCGCACTCTTCCGATACCAAAAATAAATGGGAAAAAAAAAAGTGCACCGAAAAGCTAAATCCTTACAGAATCAAACGAAATAAAGCAGAAGACATGAAACTAACAGAAAAACGAGACTATACGAATTGGTAAAGAGAAACCCAAACGAACGAACTAAGCATAGTCGCCGGGGGAACAAAGGGAGAAGGTGCAGGGGTCGTGGTTATATAGGCAGTACCGGAAGAAAGCTAGGGTTTATAGGATGTTTCATGTGTGTGCCTGTGTGGGCTTTTGTTGTGTTTGGGCTCGTACTTGTGTTTCTGTTGTGGATGGGCTAAAAGGAAAGCCTGGTTTGGAAGTTGCCCAAACGACAAGAATGGCTATTAAAAGAAGAAATCGTGGGAATAGTCGTTTACGACTTGGGCACTTTAAAATATGCCACAAAATTATATTTTGGTTTGATTTTATAATTTATTACATTTGACAAAATTTTTTTTTAAAAATATCATAAGAAACATCATAAATATCTATTTATCTATTACAAAAACATTTAACACAAATAGATATTGACTTCTAAACATAGCCAAAAAGAAAAAAAGCGTCGAGTCCAAACTGATCTGTACATCCCGCCGGCGTCGGAGTGGGGAGAGGTTGAGATTGAGACACCAGGGCGAAGCCTGAGGCCGGAGCGGGGGTTGCCGGTGTCACCGTCGTTTTCTCCCGCCACTGAGCTTCCGTGATGGCATGATTGGAGCAGTCGCGTGTTAGATAACATAGTTGTTTTATATTTATTTTATTACTTATTTTCTGTTTATTAAGTTTTTTTTTTTTTTTCACGGTTAAGGATAGATTAATTTTTTTTATTTTTTATATAATCTATATAAATCTATTTTGATGTATTATTTTGATTCATCCATTAAAATAAGAAATCTCGTGCTCTCAAATTGGTTTTTTGATTTTCTACACCGCGATGCCTCCCACAACTCCGGCGTCGCGATCGTTCCGAGATTTGGAGCTCGGATCTTCGCCGGTGCGTTTGGTCTTCCTCGGCATCGTCTCGCTGTGGCTCGTTCTGGTTCGGCGCCGACTCGGAGTCTCCTCCATGGACCACATCTGGGAAGATCCGAGGACTCTGCCACCTGCTGCTGGTCGAGATCGTCAGCTTGTCGAGATCGGAGTGGGCCCGAGGTGACGGCGATGGGGAGAGATTGGGAGATCTCGAGGAGAGGTCAGAGAACCTACCGGAGATGTGGGGCAGATCGGCGGCGTGACGACGTTATGGCACCGGAGATCGGAGTGTGAGGAGAGAGGGAGGGAGAGAGAGAAAGTGCTGAAATGGAGAGAGAATGAAGGAAAAAAGATAAATTAGTTTTTTAATTTTAAGATTTTAATTATTATAATAATAACGTCGACAATTTTTATAAGAGTTTTTATGGTTGCCGTAAATATCAATGCGTACTTCATTTTTATGGCATCGTCCCTAATTATCTCTTAAGACTTTTATCTCCTTTAAATAATGGTCTTTTTCTAGTGTACACTAGTTTTAATAATTTTTATAGAGGTATGTCTGATATGTCTGAAAAAAATAAATTTTATAGAGATAAAAAGAAAGAAAAGAGAAAAAAATGTAGCTAAATTGGAGCAAGTTTGAGACTTTTATTATTAACAATGCATATTAGCACCAAAAAAAAAAAAAAAAGTGCCAACGGCAACTAGAGGATAAAAACTTAAGAAAAGAAAAATAAAAAAGCTAAGGTATCACATCAAGCAGTAAGTAAAGTTGTTTTGAAAATAAAATAAAAAGAAAAAAAATCTAAATCAAAGAAAGTCAATTAAATCCTTAAAAAGAATGACACGTGTCAGTCATTAATGGTTACACAAGAAGTGAGACAATTAGATTGACTCTTTTTATATGTAATGTAATAAAGATAGGCAAGCACACATGTAAGGACTTTCAAGAGGAAGGATCCAAGTGGACCTTAATAAATTATAACTTTTAATCAATTATTGACTAAAAGAGAACTTATGAATATTTATATGTTACTCAAAGTCCTCATTCCCCGTCAATATCTTGATTTCTATAACGTTGATCAATTTTTTGACCAGGTATAAAAGACTCGTTTATGTTTCATTTGGTGAAACATCTTAAACTCAAATTTTTCATATTAGTTTTTATTTTTTTCTGAAAAGTCAACAAAAAATATAACTAATTTTTAAAAAATCAATCAACTCAAACTTAAAAATTTCAACTCAAACTGTTTCACCAAACGAACCCTTAATTACTATCAAATCCTAACTTGCAACCTTTATCCAACTTTTTAGTATCTTTATCAGAATATGTTTTGATACTCTAATGGATTACCATGTGGAATTCTAATACAATGTTTTTTTATTGGTTAAGGGTATTTTTGAAAAAAAAATTTAAATGACGTTTGATTTATTTTGGAGGAAGGTAAAAATTCTAAAGCTATTACATGTGTTCTTGTTGTTACATTCCTCAAAATCACTTTTTTTTTCTCCAATCCTTCTAATTAATATTATCAATCCTTCTAATTAATAGTATCAATAGGTCCATGTGCCATTAATGACAAATGACTAAGAAGAATCATGTATATGGAAAGGAAAATAATGATACATATTTATTTTCTATTATATTTAAATGAAATATATGGAATACAATATGCGTTTAGATGTCCTATTTATATATTATTTTCAAATATAATATGTACTTGGATTGTTTATATTTAAATAATTATAATAATGTGTATCGATAAGAGAAAGAGAGAGCATACATGTGATATGATTGGTAAAAGTGTATAGAAAAAATAAAAAAATAAAATAACAAAATGAGTTAGTTTAATACTATTCAAATATATATGTATTAAAATAAAATATATGAAGTACTTAAGCACATATATATTATATTAGGATATAATAAACAACGAAAGTTGTTTCTAAACGTACCCTAAGTTCAAAAACATGGATGTTGATATGCCTGTATGGCTTGTATTCAATCAGAGGACAAGTGGAAGACAATAATTAGATGATTTTCACCGCATAACAAATATGGGAGATATGTATACATAATATATGTGTTCAAATGTATTTTAATAAACAGCCATGCACATCATTCCAGGCCAATGAAAACAGGTGGCCCATAAATAGATTAAAGCTGAGGGAGAATTGTTTGATATTTAACTTAATGATCTAAACATGCTACCAACAATCCTAAAATAGCAATTAGATCAAATGCGGAATAAAATTTGGATCGAAAACATACATCCCGCCATTGTTGTTTAAAACGCTCAAGATTATAGTTAAGTGTTTTTCTTTTGGGTTTATAGTTCTTCTAAACCTTTACTCTCTCTCGGCTGATGGTGTATTTCGATTCTGAATGAGAAAGCAGACTTAGGTACCAAAACCGAATTGCTACGTCCCTTTTATGCACTCTACCCATCATAGAGCCATTCTCGGACGTGCATGCTTAGTGGGCAGTGAATGGGCGAGAATCTCGCTTTTGAACGTTGCTGAACGTTCCTAAGATTGTGGGTTGAACTATGCTGAATATGGACCACATTCGGAACTCAATTTTCTCGAAAAAAAATGAGAAACAATCAAGAGTTACCAAAAATAAAAACAGAGCATTTAAGACTCGGGAAAATTTCCAACATTCTCCCACTTGGTCCATATAGTTCAACATCCATCATACAGAAAAACCAAATATATGAATCATGGTGATAAGTCCTCTTATAGCGAGTATTATCCCCATGTATTACAATATATCAAGTTTTCAACTTGAGCCCTTAAACTTAATGAACAAACCTATGTTTATTCTTGGTACAAACTTTAATGATATTTCTCAAAAATAAATAAATGAATTTGTGCACAAAAACCAAATGAGAAAACATCACAAATAGAGTTTCATTGAAATAACATCGTTCTTACAACGAAAATCACATAAAGGAACCAAGTCCCATTCTATCTACATGATCCTTAAATTTTAATGGTGGCATGCCTTTAGTCAAAGGATCAGCAATCATCAATTCAGTGCTAATGTGTTCAATAACCACTATATTATCTTTAACACGTTCTCTTATGGCTAAATACTTGATGTCGATGTGCTTACTTCGACTACCACTTTTGTTGTTCTTAGCCATAAAAACAGCAGCTGAATTATCACAATATATCCTCAATGGCCTAGAAATCGAATCCATAACTCTAAGCCCAGAAATGAAACTCTTCATCCATACACCATGTGAGGTAGCCTCAAAACAAGATACGAACTCAGCCTCCATAGTGGAAGTAGCAGTCAAAGTCTGCTTTGCGCTTCTCCAAGATACAGCTCCACCGGCTAGCATAAAAACATATCCTGAAGTCGACTTTCGTGAATCAATGCAGCCAGCATAGTCTGAATCAGAGTAGCCAATACTTCCAAATTATCAGTCTGTACATAAGCATGTAATCTTTGGTCCCTTGAAGGTACCTCATCACTTTCTTTGCAGCTCTCCAGTGGTCCATACCTGGATTACTCTGATATCTTCCTAACATCCCAACAGCAAATGCAATGTCAGGTCTTGTGCAGACCTGAGCATACATTAGGCTTCCAACGGCAGAAGCATAAGGAATGTTTTTCATTTGTTCCCTTTCAAGATTGTTTTTCGGGCACTGATTCAAATTGAACCTGTCACCCTTCACAATGGGAGCTATACTTGGTGAACAATCTTTCATCCGAAATCTCTCTAAAACTTTGTTGATATAGGTTTCTTGAGATAGACCCAGAATTCCTCGAATTCTGTCTCTATGTATCTTAATGCCAATGACATAAGACGCATCACCCATATCCTTCATTTCAAAGTTGTCAGAGAGAGAAATTGTTTCACTTCATATAACAAACCCTTATCATTGGTTGCAAGTAAAATATCATCCACATATAGAATAAGAAAACAAATCTTACTCCCACTGACCTTCTGGTATATACATTGATCCATAATGTTCTCTACAAATCCAAATGAAGAGATAACATCATGAAATTTCAAATACCATTGACGGGAAGCTTGTTTCAGTCCATATATATATTTCTTGAGCTTGCACACCAAATGCTCACCATCACTAGAGGAAAATCCTTCTGGTTGTTTCATATAAACCTCTTCCTCTAGACCTCCATTGAGAAAAGCCGTCTTCACATCCATTTGTTGCAACTCCAAGTCAAAATGTGCAACTAATGCTAGAATGATACGAAGAGAATCTTTCTTAGATACAGGAGAAAAAGTCTCCTTGTAGTCGATTCCTTCCCTTTGAGTGAATCCTTTAGCAACGAGTCTTGCTTTATATCTCTCAATGTTGCCTAATGAGTCTTTCTTTGTTTTGAAAACCCATTTACATCCAATGGCTTTGGCACCATCAGGCAACTCGACAAGATCCCAGACTCCGTTAGATGCCATAGAATTCATCTCATCTTTCATAGCATCATACCATAAGTTTGATTCTTTACAACTCATGGCTTGTGAAAACGTTTCAGGATCATTTTCGGCTCCAATGTTATAGTGATTCTTCTAGATACACAACATAATCACTAGGTATCGCTGATTTCTTTATTCTAGTAGATCTCCTTAAAGTTGTATCAACATTTTCCTGAGGATCATGTTGTTCAACCGGTTGTTCAATAATTTCTGGCAATTCTTGAACATCTTGATCTACTGGATCGTCATTAGCAGCTTGTGGAACATCAATAATTGGTTGTCCAACACCTGTTTGAACTTGAGGGGTGTTGTGAATGACAATCAATCTCTCACTTGAAGTGGAAGGTTGAGCATCAATATGATTCCTTTCAGAAACAATATCTTGGAATCGATTGCTCCCACTAATCAAGTCATTCTCAAGAAATTTCGCATTTTTGACTCCACATCTGCTGACTCCACAATCCTAGTGCTTGAGATGGACAATAGAATCTGTATCCTTAGACCTTTCGGCATATCCAATGAAATACCCACTTATGGTCCTTGGGTCCAACTTCTTTTCTTGTGGATTATAGACTCTCACCTCAGACGGGCATCCCCAAACGCGTACATGTCGCAAACTTGGTTTCCAACCTTTGAATCAAATGGTGTCTTTTGGACAGCCTTAGTTGGAACTCGGTTCAATATGTACACAGCCGTTTAAGAGCTTCAGTCCACAAGGACTCAGGAAGTTTGGAGCTAGCAAGCATACTTCGCACCATGTCCAATAACGTTCGGTTTCTTCTTTCAGCTACACCATTTTGGTCCGGAGAACCAGGCATAGTGTATTGGGCAACTATCCCATGTTCTTGAAGAAACTTCGCAAATGGACCAGGTGCTTGCCCATTCTCAGTGTATCTACCATAGTACTCTCCACCTCTATCTGATCTCACGATTTTTATTTGCTTTCCGCATTGTTTCTCTACTTCGGCTTTAAAGACTTTAAAAGCATCTAGTGCTTCATTCTTATTATTAAGCAAGTAGAGATACATGTATCGTGAGTAGTCATCTATGTAAGAGACAAAGTACTTATCACGGTATGCATCCATGTCTGGACTACAAATATCGTATGAATGATTTCCAACAATTCAGAACTCCTCTTGGCACCCTTCTTTGACTTGTTAGTCTGCTTACCCTTAATGCAACTTATACAAGTCTCAAAATCGGCAAAATCTAGAGTACTAAGTACCCCGTCATTCACCAACCTTTTAATTCTATCAATGGAGATATGTCCCAATCTCCGATGCCACAACATAGAGGATTCCTCATTCACAACACATTTTAATACCAACATTTCCTTGAACGTGCATAGTAGCATAATTGTCATCATTTTGTAAATTAAGACGAAAAAGATTATCAGACAAAATACCATAACCAATAATTTCAGATTTATTAGATAAACTAAAACCAGAATCTGAAAAATTGAACGAATATCCAACTGATACAAGTCTGGAAACTGAAATCAAATTTCTAGAAAAACCAGGAACATAAAAGGTTTTTTCTAAAGACAAAATGAAACCACTACTTAAAACTAGCTTGCACGTTCCAATAGCCTCCACATGTGAGGGCATCTTATTTCCAGAGTAGATGCTTTGCTCACTTCCCACTGGCTTCCGCAGGTCGTGTAATCCCTGCAAGGAATTGGTCACATGGATTGAAGAACCAGAGTCAATCCACCAAGTGTTATGATTAACATTTATATTGGATTCATAACAAACAAGTGAAAGTTGAGTACCTTTCTTGTCGAGCCAGTTCTTGAACTTGGAGCAATTTTTCTTTATGTGCCCCTTCTTCTTACAAAAGAAGCACTTTAACTCCTTCTTAATGTCCGACTGGGGAGGAATCTCGCCTTTTCCCTTTTGTTTGGCTTGATTCTTCTTCTTTCCTGGAACTGTTAAGTTCACTTTCTCACCCTCTTCCATGACCAACCTTCCCTCCTCTTGAACACACAGTCAATAGCTCATTAATTGACCATTTGTCCTTATGTGTGTTATAAGAGATCTTAAAGGGACCATACTGCTGGGGCAGAGTGCACAGAATGTAGTGAACCAGGAAAGTTTCCGACATTTCAACTTCCAATGCTTTCAGTTGAGCCGCTATATCCCTCATGCGCATGATATGATCACGCACGCCTCTAATCCCGGTGAGCTTCATGGATGAGAACTGTATAATCAGGGTGCTTGCTAATGCCTTATCTGAAGTCACAAATTGATCATCAATTGCCTTCAGCAGCTCTCGGACATTGTCGTATTGCTCGACAGAACCCCTAATCCCAACATATTTTGGTCTTTATGAACATGACCGAAAGGCGATTAGATCGCTCCCATTTTTCATAAAGATCAACTTGGTCCGGAATGCTGGTTTCAGTAATCTTAGGTGGTTCGTCTTTCCTAATAGCATAGTCAATGTCCATCCACCCTAAGTGAAGGAGAATCCTCTCCTTCCAAACCTTATAGTTGTCACCCTTTAGTTCGGGAATATCACATTTAATATCAGAAAAATTCGCAGGTTGCATAACTGCATAAAATTAAACATACATGCTTATAAATAAATTGAGACTAATAAACATAAATCATGTTTTACCAATGTAAATCATGTTTTCAAAATATGAATCTAGTGACATAAAACTTGCCTGTGGGCTAAAGTCCTACTCAATTAGATCCATCTATAAATTTATGATAAAACTATCAAATTATGTTCCTTTTCCTAATTCCTGTGGGTAAGTTAGGAAATATAATTTGATATTCTATCCTAATTAATCTTACAAATATAATAAAATTCCTGTGGGATAAAATCTATCATATTACGTATGATTAACTACAACTAATGTTATAATGTGATCCTAAAAGACTTAATATTAATCTCAATTAATTAAAGATGTGTGGCTACTCTCTAATTAATTAAAATTATATGGATCACTCAACATTAAATAATTCACAATAAAAGCTCATACAATGTATAAAACTATAAGCAATATTTACACAAAAATGGAAAACAATGACAATATTATTTAACTTAATTTTGCATGTATAATAAAACAATAAATTATACACACAAATAACAAAATAATAAAACACATAATAATATCCACAATATATTAAAATCATTAAATAAAAAATTTTTTTTTAATCGGCTGCAAAAATTTTTGTCCCTCAAACGACATGTCGTTTATTAAAAACGACACAAATTTCCTTCACAAAAACGACATGTCGTTTTCTTAATGTTGAAGTTTCATCTGCTACTAAAACGACATGTCGTTTTTAATATAAAACGACTGTGTTTTTACCAAACGGCAGCATTCCTGTCGTTTTTTGTCGTCTTCAACCTTCAGCCGGGTCGTTTCGACCCGGTTCGGACCCGAAGTGAAACCCGACGGTTTCTTAGCCTTCCAAACACCAAAATTGACGTTTCAAATCACAAAATTCTAGAAATCTAATGTCTAAAATTCCTAATAAATTTCGCATAAAAACGTCAGAAATTCAAATTCGAAATCTCAAAAAAAATTTCTATCTAACACGGTAAAACAACAAGGCAGAGGCAAAACTGCTCTGATACCAACTGTTGATTTAACTTAATGATCTAAACATGCTACCAACAATCCTAAATAGCAATTAGATCAAATGCGGAATAAAATTTGGATCGAAAACATACTCCCGCCATTGTTGTTTTCAACGCTCAATTATGGTAAGTGTTTTTTTTGGGTTATGGTTCTTCTAAACCTTTACTCTCTCTCGGCTGATGGTGTATTCGATTAAATGAGAAAGCAGGCTTAGGTACCAAAACCGAATTGCAACGTCCCTTTTATGCACTCTACCCATCATAGAGCCATTCTCGGACGTGCACACTTAGTGGGCAGTGAATGGCGAGAATCTCGCTTGAACGTTGCTGAACGTTCCTAAGATTGTGGGTTGAACCTATGCTGAATATGGACCACATTCGGAACTCAATTTTCTCGAAAAAAATGAGAAAACAATCAAGAGTTACCAAAAATAAAAACAGAGCATTTAAGACTTTGGAAATATTTCCAACCGGAATTACCATTTAGAATTAGTATTTGGGACAGCACAATCTCACGTGGTGGAATTACTATTTGGACTCTCTTGAGTACCACATACATGTCAGGGGGTTTATCCTTTAAAGTAAAAATTAAAAAGTTAGAACTTGTTCTGCACAAAATCCTTAGTCCTTCTGTTTTTTTTTTTTTTTTGGAAAGCTAAAAAATCTACAGTCTTCACCCCACTTTCCCTTCTTGTGTCCAATCAAAATCTCACACCTTTTTTCCTTTTCTTTGCAATCCGAAAAAGCAGTCAATCAAGACATTAATCTTCTCCGTGGGGTAAAATTTCTTGAAACTAATCACTGTTTTTTTTTTTTTTTTTTTTTTTTTTTTGCGTTTTTTAAAATTCTTTTTGCACCTTACCACTGGTGCAATTTCTCAACTCCCAAATTCAATTCGTTATATATATATAATATATATATATATTTTAACATAAAAGGGGAAACAAAAACATATAGAAAAGGGATATATATAATCATATTGTATCGTTTTTGTAATCTGTTTTATTGGTCTTTGGACAAAACAAATGAATAAAATGTCGCGTGAAGGAAAACGTAAATGTGAGAGAAAATGAAATTGATAGAAATTTTAATGTAACTAAAATACCTTTAGCACAAAAAAAAAAAAAGGAAAAAAAAAAAAAAAAAGCTAGAGCCTAGAAGTGAAACGAAAGGAACTAAAAAAGAGAAAAGATTAATTTTTAATTTTATTGTTAGTGATTTTTATTAGTTATAGTGGTCCCATGAATTAAAAAACCGGTAGAGTTCAGCTTTTCTTTTTAGTGTGGGATCCAAATAGCAATTTCACTTGGTCATACACGTGGGACGGTGAGGAAGCGATTCTTTTCACATTTCTTCATCCCCATATATATATATATATATATATATATATATAGCCTGGCTAAACTCGATTCTTTTCACTTAAACATGACGACCAAATCATGATTGTTTTCAGTCAAGAGGAAGCGACCAGATGGGGTTCATTTGATTAAAAATTAAATGTTGTAATTCTACATTATCAAAAGCAATAATAATCACAGAAAAAAAATATACCCAAAGAACACATAAGATAGATAATGTTATTTTAATTTGAGATTATATCTATTTTATTCGCTACAGTATAAAAAACTTTAAAAATAAAATTACACGCCTTAAACTCTACATGATGTTAGACCTCGGGGAAGTTACCCACTCTTGGCTCAATAGGCTCCATTATACACACACACACACACACACACAAATATCTCTTAATTTACCCCTTAAAATTTTGTAATTTTGCTTAAGAACTTTTTAAAAACTTTATTTATGTCTTAAGATTTGACTTCTAAACATATGTTACTTCAAACTTAAAATCCTAAATAAAGCAAGACTCAACTACACTTTTTTTTTTTTTTTTTTTTTTTCTCTCTTTTGAAAAGGGGCTACACTACTTTTATATTCATAATTTCTGGACTTTAAGTAAGTTAAATAGATTACAAATGAAAAAAATTGACTCTACCATTACTTATTTATGAAGAAAACTAGGATAATCAAAATTATAAGTGTGAAATTTTAAAACTAAACCTAACAAAATAGCTCTTTAACAATTTAAAGTTGATTTGCATATTGTCTGTGTCAAGTAATACGCATCTTCCTTTGTGCTCTAAATAACTATGCATTCTCTCTCTCTCTCTCTCTCTCCTCTCTCTCTCTTTCTTCTTCTTTCGATAGAGCCTTTTGCATGTTGCTATAACTGTCTTTTTTGCCCCTATTCCTTTTTCACTCTATTTTACCCACTTGAAAGAGCAACATGAACCGAACCACACTAGCAAACTATGCGACAATCACGGCAATAATTATAGTCTTCAAGATGAAACATCATAAAACAAAACAAACAAAACAAAATCCCTTTTTAGCCAAATCATATCAAGCCAAAAAAAAAAAAAAACTCATTTCACATTATCTTGAACCATACCCCATAACAAAAAGCAGCATAAGCTAAAGGGCAATGTGAACAACTTATATCAACCAGAAGTTTGTCAGTCCCCTTCTCTAGTTGTTCTATCACTATTCACCAGTCCTCTTTTTAGTTGCCTTTGCCTCTTTAATCTTTATTATTCAGCTGCATGAGATTGACTTTTGTAGAAAAGTTAGCCCAGAACAACTCTCACTTTAGACGATTTACATATGCAATTTTGCCTTTAGGCCCATGCATTAGTACTTTCCTATATATAATTTTATGATATTATATCATCATATTATATACAAATATATATAATATATATATATAAGGCATTGACGTGTCTCACAACTTATTTTATTGCATAATTCGGCAAGAAGTTTCCACCATTTTTGTAATCATAACGAGGAAGATGGAGATCATCATGACTACTACAAATAGGAATTGCAATACATTCACAGAAATCATAATTTATTCAAACGGCAGATACAAAAAAAGATCACAAAACATGGCCAAATTAACAAGCCTGATGATCAATACACAGTGATTCACGATCTCCTCCAAACAATTAGAAGTAACCAAAAAAAAAAAAAAAAAACAGGTGACCACAATGAATAATTTAACACATGAAAACGATGCGTAACTTAGACTTGAAGATTTAACTATTCACAACTGCGCATTGCTTCCTAATCTCACCATCCGAGCCCGTCTTGACGTTAATCCGTCCCATTTTCTCCATGGCCGTGGCAAACTCAGCAAAGAAGTTGCTAACCGGCCCTTGGAGCAGTTGCTGAACGTAGGATTTTGTGACGGAGTTTGTGGTCAAAGCGGCGTCCGATTGGAAAAGTCCCCTTCTCTTGAGCAAGAGGGTGTAGTAGCTGAGGTCAAAGGTCTTTCGGCTACCGGGGTCCATCTCTACTTTCGTTGTGTTATCGGTCGGAGTTTTGCACTTGTTCGCCTTGAGATTTGCAGCATAGTTTCTGTCCAAAGCAGGGTCCTGGTCACCCACACCGGTGAAATTGTAGAGCCGGTTTGAGAATGAGCTGCAGTGAGATATACCAATTGTATGCGCACCTGGAAAAAAAAAAAAAAAATCCGAGAAACGACATGATTAGTGTGAACTTGATCATCATTTTATTTATTTTTTTTTAAACGTCAGATCGCCTCATAAATTAATGTAAAAATCGAGTAATACACGAGCGACAAGCAACATGATTAGAAAGGCAATTAGTAGTAACTACTGTGTCAGCAGGGACATGTATAATAATTTATGATGTAAAAGCTAGGTATTAAGTGAGTGACAGCAATATTTTGCTTTACCCGAAAGCAAAACCAATTCCTTCAAATCAAGGCCCTGATTAGCAAAAAGTGTTTGGAGTGTAGAGAAATTTGAAGTTGGAGCTGGGATGTTGTTCGCGGCTTCTTGTCGAATCGACACTGTCCCGTCTCTTCTACCTGTTGGAACTTTCCAGAATGGACCTCCCTGCCCATGCCCAAAAAAATAATAATAATAATAATAATAAAAAAACCATGAGTAAGTAAACAAACAGGTGGGGGTAATTTTGAAAGAAAACATAAAGTGGGCAATTTTCTGTTAATCTTGAGCAGCTCTTACTGTTGTGACAATGGCATCTCTGGATGCCAAAGTAATTATATCAGCACAAGAAACAATTCCAGGGCATTCAGCTTCTAACAGGCTCTTTATTCTGTCGAGGAAGTCGAAGCCTCGGAGAGTCTGATTCGGGGGAGCCTCTTTTTCCGCTGTATTGTTGGAGGTTGAGTTCAGAAGCACAGAGGCATCACAACCCTGACAATTGACAAACCAGACGATTATGATCAACTTTGCGGAGATCGGAAATTAAGTAGTTTGAAAATTAAAAACAGAACGAGAATAAGAAAGACAGACCCTGACAAAGCAGTCATGGAAGTGCATTCGAATGAGCGTTGCAGCAAGTGAAGGAGCATTGGGGATGTGCTCTTTGACGTAGTCATTCACGATTTTCTCAGCTTTTGGGCAGCTCTTGGAGTAGAATCCCAGCTGCAGTTGAGCTTCGGTCGAATGTAGAAAGATTGAAAGGCCGAGAATTATGATTCCGATAAGTATTTTCCTCTCATTTTCGATTTTCTATCACTCTTGATATAATATATGTATCTTAGATTTATATATTAGACAATGATACTACTACTTTCTTTGGGAGAAGTACTAACTTGAATGCACTTGTGGTTTCTGAAACCGGGAGGGATTTATATATAGAGAGAGAGAGCTCTATCAAGTACTTAAGCTGCAAGATTAACTTTAAAAGAAAAAAGGAA
This sequence comes from Ficus erecta, assembly GCA_008635985.1. Taxonomy (NCBI): domain Eukaryota; kingdom Viridiplantae; phylum Streptophyta; class Magnoliopsida; order Rosales; family Moraceae; genus Ficus; species Ficus erecta. The sequence goes on along the minus strand of BKCH01001785.1, from coordinate 31,248 downwards.
GAAAAGGATAAATGAGGAAAATAATACAGCTAGCTAACATCCATATAATAATTTTTTTTTTATTAACAACAAAGTAATAATTGACAACAATCAAGATCATGATAGTACTTAAACATGCTTCTAAGAAGCCAAAAGAAGGAAACGTTGGTTTGTAATATTTTATTGGTAAGGAGAAGATTATAAAAAAGAGTAGTTAGGCTCGTCCTTTGAGGGACAAAGGAAGTTTGGTTCCAATACTAGCTTCGCTACTTTTTTATTGCCTCCTCCTATAGATTACTTCTTTAATATATATATTATATATATATATAATAATATATGTATGTATATTATTCTTTTGATGGATTTGAGGTAAGTAATAGAGGATTGTGTCGGCCTAATCTGAGTCACAGTTTATATGGGAATCTTATGTTAACCTTTATGTCAAAAAAAAAAGAAATTGCGTAAGTTTGACTATAGTTTGATTTATGTGTATATTTCTAACAAAAAGAAATTTTATGGGTTTATTTTAGAGGAATTTTACATGTGTATTTTCCTAAATGCTCAATGTTTCTTTAATTAGGTTAATATGTGGGCCAGACAGGTGATCTTATGGATATCTTATGTTGATCTTGGATATACAGCTAGATATGGGATGTGATGTTAGACTAGATTTACCGTTTTCTTGGCATATGTGGTGGCTTAGCTTAGGATTAGTTTATATGTCCTCTTAGTTGTATCCATATTTCTGTCCCTCTAATAATATTATAACATGTGTATCTAATATAATTTTTTAATGATATGATATCAAATTATAATTAAAAATATATTTCAAACTGATTTGCCATAATATTATTTGTCATGAATGCATACTTTAAATGGGGCAAAATTGATGTTAGACAATTATATATGTTAGAAAAACTGGTAGTGATTTTTCAAAACAGGATCGATCGCTACTTATTTGTTAAGTCTATTTCTGTCAATAATGAAATAAGTTTTTATTCTATTTCTGTCAATAATGAAAATAAGTTTTTACTTGAAGATCATTTTGATCAAATTTTCTTTATTGTTCTAAAAAATTCAATAAAGTCGTGTAGCTTACCCAAAAGAGCACCATTTTAATGTCAAAAGAAGTAGTAATTATATGTGGCGCTTAATTTAGTAAACTAATTATAAGTATGTGTAATTCTAATTACATTTTTTTACGTCAACAAGATGACATCAACATATGGATATTAAACGTTTGGAAATTGCTTTTGCAAGGAATAGCTGATGGGATTAAGGATAAAATTAATATATTGTAAACGACCACTCACCTGCTCCTGGAACGGATAGATACATTATTGCCATTCTGATGAACTGTCTGTTTTTCTTTTCATACCATATCAATATCAAATTTCAATTAACAATTATTATATATAAAAGCTGGGTCTTTACACTGCTGCCACATGCAACCATTCGATTTATGTGTGTGCGTGTGTCAAATATAGCCGACTATCAGCTAATTATAAAGATAAGCGTGTGCTACATGAAGAATAAAATCAGTAAAAAGGATACAATATGTGTAAATAAAAAACTATATTGGAAATGACAAACATATGTTATAATATATGTGTGTGTAAAAAAAATGTATAAGAGGAAAAACGACAAGAATGTAATGTTTGAGACTTGGTTGATGACAAAGATATTGGAAATTACGTTACATAATCTCTGTTAATTATGTATTAATATTCAAGGCCACCTAAGGAATATCCAGGGGTATAATCAATAATTTGATGACAATTAAGTTGAGTTAATTAAGGAATTGCCCATTTATTATTACTATTTTATTCAGTACCCCATTTCAGTTTTTCATTACACAAGAATTGAAGTAAAGAAATTTCTCACAGCATATAAATATGTGTGTGTGTGTGTGTGTGTGTGTGTGTGTGTGATGCTAGTATATTTATTTGGTTCTATGTATAATTAATGTGTCGATGTAGTGATTTTACTATATGGTACACTGGAATAAAGTATTTAATACTTCTCTGAAATGTGTTGAAGATCGCGAGATCCCAAAATCACATTATAATTAAATTTATGAAATGCTTTTATCTTTTAGTTGCTCTGTAATTATATTTCTTGCATTCTTTTTTTCCTTTTGTTTCGAGTGGAAAACAAAAATAAAAACAAGTTTCTCTTTTCTATTAACCATGGAACCAATTATTATTATTAGATGAAATATGACGTGTTTACTAAACCAATGATTTGAAATGCTCTCTAGACACTCAAACTTGGTGACATTCTTTGAGCATATATATAATTTATCACTAATCGGTTAAAAGATTTCCCAATTTGCACACATATATATATATATATATATATATTTCGATAATTCTATATTCGGTGCAATTTTTGTTTCTCGCTTTCTAATTATTGTCTTTCTGTTTAATTAACAAACAGTAATAATATTTGTGTTAATGTCAAAGACTTGATTAGATTAGATTAGCGTCTCCTTTGCATTGCTTGTCCCAGCACGCACGCCATGTTAGCATAATTGTTCCAAGATGAAGATTGGCCGCAAATGAAAGCTACTTTTATAACTCGCGTGTACAAAAAAAAAAAAAAAGGTGGTAACTTAATTTCCGTAAACCAAAAGAATCACCAATTCCTTTATTTATTTATTTATTGTTTTTTTTTAAGACACTATAACAAAGTCATTGGAACAACATAAAAAGTTTTGCAAACATAAGTGCTGTACATTGCATGTTGTGCTTGTGGCTCTCTGTTAATCCTATTCACTGAAAAGATGTTCCTTTATTTTTCTTAATTAAAGGGAGAAAAAAATGATATTCTTTTGGGTTTATGTTAATAAGAAAAAAAAAATGTCCTTCTAATGGTATCGATTGTAAAATAAAGTAAATTAAACAAAAAGTCAAAAAAAAAAAAAGGAAGTTTCCTGATTTGGCCACCAAGCATCGTTAGCCTATGATTTGCTTTCTCTCTCTCTCTCTCTCTCTGTGTTTAATTATAAAAGTTTAATAATTAGGGAGGTCCTGAAAACTATGCCTACGTTGGAAAATAGATCATATGTTTGCTTTTATTTATCCTTAGTTGTCCTTCTGAAGATAAAGATTAGTTAAGTACTGCTTGTAATCTCTGAAATTAACATTGTAATTGGAATCCCGAGGCCCAAGGGGACTTGGCGTGCATGGGAATCGCCAAAGGGAGAGAGACCCAAGTCAAAGTTAACTATTATATTGTCAATATGTGCGGGTGAAAGCCATGTTTCTCCTTAAAAGGTAACCTTAGTTAAAAGCTCGTTGTCCAACATTTTTAAACTGATCATTAATAAAACACACACACATATATTTGTGATTCACCAGTCATATAACAGTCGGACAATTTTATAATTGTTAGTAATGCAGCTCTATTATTGATTGTGACGTTAACATTATAGGGGATCCAGTTTTTATCTCTTGCGATGATGTGGTTGATAAATCCACCTAAATATTTTGCGATTATTTACAAGGAGTAGCACTATTCCTTGATAAGGAAGAAATCTATAGATAATAATAATTGATACAAATTTATGCCAAATTGTTATTACCCCAAAAAAGAAAAAAAAACATGGACACAAAAAATTTGATTGAATTTGTTGGGAAACACAATAGACTCATCACCACGAAAGGGCGCCTTGAAAAGCTCCCATTGTAGCTTCAACTTTCGCAATAAAATCACACAATAATTTCATTCAAACATGTGCACTTGCAAAAATTAATAGTAATAATAATAATCAGCCACCATTTGAGAACAAAAAGCCGAAAGTAAATAAAGTGAAAAGCACTTTGTAAAGAATCAGTAGTTGACAAAATTGGAACATAGTACTAAAAGAAGGGTAAAAGGAGAGTAGTAAATTTGTTAAGAAAATTTATTTTCAAGTTTTTACCTGATAGAACGGCTTGGTCTTTATTATTTAAACCCCTTGAGGCAAACCCCTGCTGAAGTTGTGTTATCTTAGCAAAAGGAGAAGGCAAGTTTGTTAAGGCCTCAGAGGCTAAGGACGCTCTTCCATCTCTTCGTCCCGTGGGAACGTCCCAGTACGGTCCATTTATCTGAAATTCAACATTAAAATATATATATATATATATATATATAGGTTCATGAACTTGGCAAACCGTTACACGAATTTTCATCAAATTACGGAGAATAGTTTATAACATGCTACCGTTGCCACGGCATCTCTGGCTACCAATGCCAGGATATCAGCACAAGAAAACAACGCCAGGGCATGTCTTTTCTAATGCAGATTTTGCAGCATCGATGACTTGGTATCCTCTTTAGCCTCAGGTTGGGAAACGCCGCTTTCTCCGCTTGGGTCGTCTTTGTGGAATCCAATAGTATAAAACCATCACATCCCTGCACGAATAGAACTTATTATTAGGGCCTGAGCTTCTGATCATAGATCATTCCTCAAGTTCTTTCAATGTCTTGTGACACAAGTAAGTTAAATCGCCCCGTCGATGAGTTGGTTAAAAACTATTGGATATTTATAGCGCAAATATTTTTGCATATACATCAATGCCTACGAGTCCAAATTTATTATCCTCCACTTAAATATTGGACACATCATCGAAATTTTTACGTATCAATTATTGTACGCATGTAATTAAAGATACATCTAACTCAAAGTCAAGGCTTTAAAAAAAAAAAAACCTTATGACTAAACACATTATCATTTATTACTATCACGACATGTAACAAATATGAACACAATTGTCGCATGACTAAAGAGAGCAATCAGGAGCTGAAGAAGCACAAGCTTATTGTGACTAGCCATTGTTAATGTCTGTAAAGCGGTGAGATGATCATAAGGGGACTATGTGCCTGGTTTTTATAGCTAACCTTGAGCCTTGAATTTTCATCAAAAGAATCTGTGACTCTTTTTTTTTTTTTTTTTTTTTTTGATAACTTGTATGGTTCGAGTTGATACTTCTTTGGTACCTAACAAGTTGGCGTCCTTTGGTCTTAGCAAAGAAACAGTTGACTTCCATTGGAATATCAATTTTAAAAAGAGAAAAACAGGAATTAGTTTTCTGTCATGTAGTATATTATTTGCTGCCTGCAACTTTTACTTCTAAAGTTGATCCATGTCTTACTAACGGAACTCTTATCGTTATGGATACTCTACCCTTACCGCCGTGGTGCATATTTCAAACAATAGATTTGATCAAAATCACATCATGTTTTAATGAACAACTATTTAAAACAGACATCATCTTATACAAATTTAATAATTCGAAACAAAGCCCTATTTGGGTATGTAAAATTCTCATATACTAAGCCCATGTTTGGTTGGTGCATGAGTTTGGATTGTAGAATTGGTTTGAATTGAGTTGAACGTAGGCATTTGAATTGTTGGAGTTAAAAAGTTTTTAAAAAAATAATAATAAAAACTTGAAATGTGTTCGGGAAAAAAAATACACCAATATGGAGCTTGTTTCATCCGTCTCGAAATTATATGCAATTAAAAAAATAATCTCATTTGGACTTGTATATGTAAGTTATAGACTTTTAAGTTTGAGTTACAAAAACTGTAATAGTAACTGTGAATAATGAAATTGATGTTGATGTTTTAGGGAAAAAAAATAAAAAACAACAAAATTCAATTGTAATTGTGAACCAAACCGGAGTACCAAGCAGGGGCTAAAACTAGTTTTTCATTTTGCAGAGCCAATAAACTAATGTATGAAGGTTTTCCAGGCATAAGCAATACAGTTTTGATTCTGAATTTTTCCACCACCTCAAAATTATATCACTTAATAAGCATATTAATCTTGGTTTTTTTTTTTTGGTAATTATTAATCCAGCTATTATAGCTTGTACTTGTTCATGTGCAAGACCAACTGGATAAATACGAACCGAAATATAATTGAAAACGAAAAGAAAAGAAAAAAAATAAATTGGTATTGCACGAATTAAGAAAAGAACCCCAGCGTTGCTCACACGTTAACATAATCAGATATCTAGAGCCGTGTCTTTGACTTTTTTTTTTTTTTTTTTTCCTTCTGATAAACTCTATGCAGATCACGCAATTACATAATTATCAGTATGTAAAACAATAGTTAATAATGCAACTTGGAATAAACATTCTCTGTAACTATGAGCAGAATTATTGTTTATTGTCAAGCAGCCTGCAGATTAGACACAACATGCGACTTCGTTCTGTGTTCCCTTCATGATCAGAGTCATAATTACGTGCTACAACTCCAAATCACGTCGGTAAAAAACTAAAGAAACTTGAACTCTGGAGAATTAATTAATTATTATGTATACCCCAGTGATGAGAAAAACGTGTCGAAATAATGGATACATTAACATATATAGACCACATACTTAGCAGACTATTAATCAATATTAGTCGTACATATTTATTAATTTCAAAATCTCTCAAAATCATATTTGAAACTTCTATTTCATACCCAAAACAAAGTCATTCCCAAGACACTTCCAAATGGGCCCTGAGCTTTGTGAGTTTTTATTTTTTGAAGCTTTATTTCGTATGTGAAAGAGAGGAAAGAAAAAAAAGCGATTTAAGCTAATATTTTTGCATTTTTCTTGAGTTAACCGGTTGATCGCGCACACGATTTGGGATTAGCTTAGCTAAACTTGGTCAAGAGGCAAAATGACAGTCATATTATTTGTTGTTAGCGGGAGCAAATCGAAAGAAATGGTCATAAATTAAATTAATAAAAACATGTTCAATCAATATTTGGGTATACATTACCCTCACACGATTCTCAAATTTTTTTCATATTATCATTATCATATTGTTGTTGTTGTTATATTATTATTATTATTATTATTATTATTATTATATTATTTGGTGAATTAACGATTTTCTAATTGGTGTCCTAAAAATATATCAAAATGCTAGAATGAGTTTGGCTATGTAATCTAAAGAATTAAAGGAAAAAAAAAAAAAAAAAAAAACTCTTCTGACTTTAGTAATTTCATGTACTAAAATATATGTCAAATCCAATTTTATAACTGGAGGAAGCAATCTATATGTAGCTGAAAGTGAAAGTGCTTCCTCTCAAAAAAGAAAAAGAAAAAAACAAAAGTTGAAAAGTGCTCACCAACCAATATTACAGAGATTTTGCAACAGCTAATACCGAGTCGTTTACAAGTGGATGTTGTTTATTAACACTATAACGTGTGCATGTATTATTCACACTTTAATTCCTACCTACGTCCAAAAAAAAATAATAATAATAAGGGAAAGGAAAGGAAAAATAAAATGGGATGAAATAAAGTAATAAACTAGAACAATTGCACTCGGGTAGTTTGTATTATTATAGATAGGAATTCAATTCTTTTTTAATCAAACATCTATAGTTGGAGAATGATAATTGGTGGACAGTAAACTTAATAGTGTGCATTGCGTGACAGTTTTCTGACTGATACCAAGTGCATTTTTTCTTCATGTAAATTGAACTGTCAATGATTTTTTTTTTATCAAAAAAAAAAAAAGAAAAAGAAAATTGAGGCATGATTTATGTATGTTAAGAATGCTTTCAGAATGAAACTAACATACAGATGGCATTACATTTCTGATCATTAATTTTACATGATTCTGATTTTGGCCTTATAAGCCATTATAAGGCGTTTTGGGGTTACTAATTCTAAGAAAGTGAAAAACTTTTCATTTTCCAGGAACCCACCAATATTAGAGCTAGTGTTCTTCCAAGAACATTTAATTTAATTTAATTTAATTTTTTTTTTTAAAAAAAAAAAAAAAGAAAGAAAAGAGACACAAAATGATGGTAATAATTTGTGTTCTAGAACACGAATTTAACATAGAAGTGGGACACCAAGAACCTGTTGTTGAGATCAAAAGGAAGATAGAACAACAGTTGGGAATTCCCATGGCTTCTCAAACTCTTTCGGTATCTGGATGGGAGTTACTAGATGGACTAGACATGGAAGATTATCCAATTGTCACTGAATCTACAAAAATTGACCTCACATTCAAATATATGCAACCCCCACCCCCGAGCAAAATTCCAATTATTTTGAAGTTTTCAGCAAGACAATATCACATGGAGGTCGATCAAACCGAACCGTTGGCAGCCTCAAGGAGAAAATCCACTTCACTAACGGAACTCCCATCAAGAAAATGTCACTCTTCTTTCGCGGAGCAGAATTGGAAGAAGAATATCACTACCTGAGCAAGTATGGCGTGTGCGAGTCCTCCGAAATTGTTGTGCTCTCCAAGACCGCGAATTGCCTTAGAGATGAGCCTCCCGCCAGGAGATTGAGCCTAGTGGTACAAACTTCTTCAAGCTTGCTTAATGCCGCGAGAATTCCTATGGAGACGAGCGATTCGAGCAGCGTTAGCGATTTGAGGCAATTGCTTTTGAGCAGAAAAATTCTGCCCTTGGATGATTATTTATTCATACACAAGCAGAGGATCATGCGTGACAATTGTAGTTTAAGGTGGCATGGTGTGGAAGATGGAGATTTCCTATATGTTTTTAAAGGGACTGTCACTCGTGGTGAACAATATTGAAGCCTTCTTGGGTTTTTTTTTTTTTTTTTAATTATAGATATAGTCTCAAAAGAAAACTAAACTAGATATTTTTCTATTTGTATAATTATGTGGTTCAATTTTCTATCTATCTTTTTCCTTGTGACAAAATTATTCAAGTATCATGAGGATGCGAAATTAATACTCTTATATACTCATGCTCATTTATGTTCATATACTTAAGTGAGGCTAAAATCGTATTGAATTTTAATAATTTATTGCAAGTGTGAAGAACGACAGACAATTTGTTATGCATAATACATATCAAATCAATTAGTTTGATGACAAATTAAAGGAGAAATTAAATCCGTTGGTTGATGTTCATTTCCTAATGTCTGAAGACGGTATGGTTGTCTTTAATGTGAGTCACAATTTTCGTCGGAATAGAGTATGCAAGAATAAATCCCGCCAACAGAAATTGGTGTGCAAAAAACTTTTCCTTCTACACGCCACTTGCTGTTGCAAAACTGTGTTCCCTGTGTTGAATAAAGTAGTTATTATGTCCGAGTCTTTAAGCTATTTTCGTTGGTCACATAGTTTGTTTCTTAGTTTAGTAGGGTCTGTTTTTATTGAGTAGTGATAGCCAGCATTTTAGCAAAGTTGTTGAAAAAGTGGGTCACGTTTTCTGCTTTGTTGGTTTAGTGGTTTTAGTGGTCAAAAATGTGTTGCTTTCTTTTTTTGTTTCCGTTGTGTAATTGCCTATATAAAGGCTATTGTTTAATGGATAAAAGTACTGCAGAAAAACTTCTCTTCCTTGTGTTTTTACTTTATTTTGTCTTTTGTTCTCAGTTTTTTGTAACAGTATCAAATCTTGGTTTGGTGAGAGAGTGAAAACACATGAGGTCAAGAGTAAAAAAAAAGAAGAAAAAAGAAAAAGAAAGAGTGATATAGAGTTGGTAGCTGTAGCTTTTTTCTATTTCACTTGGTTTCTTTTTTGCAGCAACATCAGTGAAGAGACATGACCTCTGAAATTTTGTACAGCCAACTATCCCTCGCTTTGATGGTCACTATGACCATTGGAGTATGTTGATGGAAAACTTTTTAAGATCCAAAGAATATTGGCAGGTTGTCTCCGATGGAATAACAGAACCAGCAGCTGGCACAGCAGTGACGAATGCACAGAGAACAGAACTAGAAGGACAACGTTTGAAGGATCTCAAAGCGAAAAATTATCTTTTCCAAGCAATTGATCGCTCAATCTTGGAAACCATTCTTTGCAAGGACATGTCCAAGCACATTTGGGATTCCATGAAGAAGAAGTACCATGGTTCCGCAAGGGCAAAGAGGCAATAGCTTCAAGCACTTCGTTCGGAGTTTGAAACTCTACGGATGAAATCGGGAGAATCGGTCACAGATTACCTTTCACGGACAATGTCAATCGTCAGTAAGATGTGGATTCACGGTGATAAGACGGAGGATGTCACCATAGTCGAGAAGATTCTTCGGTCCATGACACCAAAATTCAACTTTGTTGTCTGTTCTTTCGAAGAAGCCAATGACATTGAGGACCTTTCAATTGACGAATTGCAAAGTTCCTTGCTAGTTCATGAGCAAAAAATTAACTGGCAGGAGAAAGAGGAGCAAGTATTGAAGGCCTCAACAAAAAATCACTCGACATCGAGAGGAGATAGAGGACGAGACAGAGGCAGAGGAAACAATGATCGTGGAAACCAACAACAACAACAACACCAACACCAAGACAATCAATTTCAAGGAAGAGGAAGAGGACGAGGAGGCCACCACTCGACTACATATAGACCGAGGTCAACAGACAAGACCAATATGGAGTGCTACAGGTGTCATAGGTTTGGCCACTACAAGTATGAATGTCGAACTAATCTGAGTAGACAACATGGAGAGATGTCTAATCTTGCAGAGAAAGAAGAAGCATCATTGTTAATGGTTTGTCATGCATAGGAGGAAACCAACAAGAATTTGTGATACTTAGACACAGGATGCAGTAATCATATGTATGGAGACAAGTTTGTATTGTCTTGTTTGGATGAGTCATTTCACGATAATGTTAAGTTTGGTGACAATTCTAGAGTCTTAGTTATGGGAAAAGGAAGGGTGACAATCCAAGCTAAAGGGGATTCTACTCAAACAATCTCTAATGTGCTCTTCGTTCCTAACTTGAAGACAAATCTACTTAGTGTGGGTCAGCTGCAAGAAAAGGGATATGAGGTTTCTATCAAAGGTGGAGTTTGTCGAATTCAAGATGCAAAGTTGGGCTTAATTGCTCAAGTTAACATGACGGCGAATCGAATGTTTATGCTTTATCTCCACAACATCACTTATTCATGCTTCTCAACAAATTTGAAGAATGGGCTATGGCATTTTCGCTATGGTCACCTAAACTTTGGTGGATTGAAGACTCTACAACAAAAAAATATGGTAATTGGTCTTCCTCAAATTACAGCTCCATCTGAAGTTTGTGAAGAATGTGTTGTTAGCAAACAACACCGTAATCAATTTCCACAAGGAAAGTCATGGAGAGCGAAGAAGGCGTTGGAGCTGGTTCATTCTGATCGTTGCGGGCCAATAAATCCATCTTCCAATGGAGGTAAAAGATATTTAATCACCTTCATTGATGATTTTAGTCGAAAGACATGGGTGTATTTTTTGCAAGAAAAATTTGAAGCTTTTGCTGCATTTAAAAATTATAAAGTGCTTGTTGAGAAAGAAGTTGGCAGCCCAATAAAAGTTCTTTGCACTGATCGTGGTGGAGAATACAACTCACTTGAATTCGTGAATTTTTGTGAGACCCATGGAATCAAGAGGTAACTTACGGCAGCTTATACACCTCAACAAAATAGAGTCTGTGAGCGGACAAATCGCACTATTTTGAATATAGTGCAAAGCCTTTTGACGAGGAGCGACATTCCAAAAACTTTCTAGCCCGAAGCAGTCAATTGGAGCACTCATATTTTGAATAGAAGCCCTACACTCGTTGTTCAAAATATGACACCAGAGGAAACATGGAGCGGACGGAGGCCGGCGGTAGATCATTTCAGAATTTTTGGGTGTTTTGCCTATGCCCATATTCCAGACCAGAAGAGGACAAAGCTAGATGACAAGGGAGTAAAATGCAATTTTCTTGGTGTTAGTGATCAATCAAAAGCTTATAAACTTTACAATCCCATCACTAAGAAAATTGTTATCAGTCGTGATGTCATTTTTGATGAAGAGAGGTTCTGGCCATGGAACAACAATGTTGTTGAATAGCAAATACCGGCCAACTCTGATGAAGTCAATAAAGAAGAGAGGCAGCAGCCAAGGGAAAATGATCAACAACTTCCACCAAATGGTCCAGCAGATGTTCCAAGCTCGCCAACATCAGTAGCAAATGAAGAACGACCCAATGTATTAGAAGAAAGCCTGCATGGATGACTGATTATGATTTAACCGGAATTCACCAATCTGAGGACCCACTAACATATTTTGCTCTATTTTCGGATTGTGATCCTACAGTTTCCGAAGAGGCTGTCAAAGAATCCAAATGGCGAACGACAATGGACGAAGAAATTGCAGCCATTGAACGGAACAACACTTGGGAGTTGACTGATCTTCCAAGAGGGCACAGGACAATTGGTGTCAAGTGGGTGTACAAGAAAAAATTGAAGGAGAATGGCGAAGTTGACAAATACAAGGCATGCTTAGTAGCTAAAGGCTATAAGCAAGAGTTTGGAGTGGATTATGGAGAAGTTTTTGCTCCTGTTGCAAGACATGATACGATCAGACTGGTGATTGCATTGGTAGCTCAACATTCATGGCCTATTTTCCAATTGGACGTGAAATCGGCATTCTTACATGGTGACCTGTAGGAACAGGTATTTATTGACCAACCTCCTGGTTATGTGAAGCTTGGAACTGAAAATAAGGTTTATAATCTCAAAAAGGCATTATACGGGCTAAAACAAGCTCCATACGCTTGGTATAGTTGTATAGATGCTTATTTTTCTAAAAAGAGATTCAAGAAATGTCCATATGAGCATACACATTTTACAAAAATTGGAGATGGAGGAAAATTGATAATTGTTTGTTTATATGTTGACGATCTTATTTTCACTGGAAATGATAGTGCCATGTTTGAAAGTTTTAAGAAATCCATGATGATTGAATTTGATATGTTTGATCTTGGAAAGATGCATTATTTTTTGGGCATTGAAGTGGTGCATTCTGCAACTGGAATTTTTATTTCTCAAAAGAAGTATGTGCAAAAAATTTTGAATAGGTTTCAAATGAAAAATTGCAAATCTGTTAGCACACCTACTGAAGTGGGTCTGAAGCTTGTTCGAGATCCTGAAGGAAGGAAGATTAATAGCACTCTTTACAAGCAAATTGTAGGGAGTTTGATGTATTTAACAGCTACAAGACCTGACATAATACATGTTGTAAGTCTCATAAGCAGGTTCATGGAGTGTCCAAAGGAGATTCATCTCTTAGTTGCAAAAGAATTTTTCGATACTTGCAAGGGACTGTAGTTATGGGCTGTTCTAAAAGAAAGGAGAAAAGTCATATTTGTTTGGTTTCACTGATAGTGATTATGCTGGAGATTTAGATGATCGAAAAGCACTTCAGGATATGTTTTCATGCTTGGTTCGGGAGCTGTTTCGTGGTCTTCAAAAAGCAAGCAATTGTCACTTTGTCAACAACTGAAGCTGAATTTGTTGCTACAACTTCTTGTGCTTGTCAAGCTATTTGGCTGAGGAAAATTCTTGAAAAGCTACATTTCAAGCAAGATGGAGCAATTGCTATTTATTGTGACAACAGTTCAGCAATAAAACTTTCCAAAAATCCTGTTCTACGTGGAAGAAGCAAGCATATAGATGTGAAGTTTCACTTCTTAAGGGACCTCACGAAGGAAGGAGTCATTGATCTCATTCATTGCAGAAGTGAAGATCAAGTTGCTGATATTTTAACCAAGTCCCTTAAGTTGGCTGCGTTTCAGAAGCTAAGAAAGCTACTTGGTGTTGGCAAGCTAGAATTAAACTGAATATTTACAAACTTTCAGTTTAAGGGAGGGATTGTTGAATAAAGTAGTTATGTCTGAGTCTTTAGGCTATTTTCGTTGGTCACATTGTTTGTTTCTTAGTTTAGTGGGGTCTGTTTTTATTGAGTAGTGATAGCCAGCTTTTTAGCAAAGTTGTTGAAAAAGTGGCCCATGTTTTCTGCTTTATTGGTTTAGTGGTTTTAGTGGTCAAATGTGTTGCTATTTCTTTATTTGTTTCCATTGTGTAATTGCCTATATAAAGGCTATTTGTTTAATGGATAAAAGTACTACAGAAAAACTTCTCTTCATTGTGTTTTTACTTTATTTTGTCTTTTGCTCTCAGTTTTTTGTAACAACCTACGATGTTTTCCCAACAATTTCTTGATGAATTTTTTTTGTTAGAAATTTGGTTTACCGATGGATTTTGATTTTAACGGACAAGAAATTACGTTGGTAAAAACCAAATTTTCAGTAGTGTGCTAAAGAAGAGAGTTAGAAGGTAGTTAAGGTAATTGTTGTTACACTGGCAAGAAGCAACTTTACTTTCTCTCCTCTTTTTTTTTTTAAGGCATCAGAGAATAAATTAAACATTAATTATGTTTGGATAATAAGTTGGGTTCAATTTTTTGTCTGTAACAACAACATTAGGGACAAACTAGAATCTTATTTATCTTCCAAAATATACCAACTCAAAATTAAAAATTAAAAAATGGTGATCAGTACTGAGAAAATGGGATCTAATTCTTTATAATGTTTCAATATTTGCCTGGCGACCACAAGGGAGAATCAGGCAACGTGAAAACAAGACTTTGGCTGGATCCATCGTCAAGGGGATTGAAAAATATATAAATGTGGGACCCATCCTGGACCCCGTGACCAACGAGAGAGGCCCCATCGCCGTCGTTGCTAATCGGATGGCTGTCCTTAGCATCGGGAATCAAGATCAGACGGTCACAAGGGAGGTTCTCTTGGGCCTCAATCTCGCGCTTTAGTTCGGCAACGGTGGCATCGTTGGCCACTTGAATGAAGAAAAGAGTTCCTGTCAAGTTCTCCACCACCACCTTCATTATTGTTGTTTTTGCCAAACACATAAAGAAAAAAGGAAAATTTAGAAGAAAAAAGGGAGTTTATGATATTGTTGTTTAGTCATATTTATACAGAGAGATGTTACTAATAGCATAGGAACTGTAGGTGTTCACATTTGCTGCATTGTCGTTAGTTAGTTGATGAATTGAAGCAATGCTAATGGAATGGGCTGCTTATTAGTACATGCTTTTCTAGTTGTTGTTGTTGTTGTTGTTTGGGGGGGGGGGGGGGGGGGGGGGGGGAATGGGGTGGTTGTTGGGGTTTCCTATTTTCGATTGGAAAATAATTGTGATTTATGTACGGTATATAATAGAACAAAAACAGTGGCAAATAATAGTAATAATAATAAGAAATAAATAAAGCTTGGTTGGTCTTTAATACGTGGTTCCGTTTTTGTTTCCTCCTCTTTCCGCTGAGAGCACTTCTTCTGGGTTTTATGTGGTAAGAAAAGTATGGAGTGGGAATTTTGTATTTAGAATCAATAATGGAAATGATTGAAGTCAAAATTGCTTTAATTAATCAAATGGATCAGGTAAAAATTTAAAGAGGAAAAAAAAATCTGAAGAGACCGAGTAAACTCAGTTTAGTTCCCCTTGAAAAAAAGAAAAGAAAAGAAAATTTGGTTTAGGGTGGCAACTATGCAAACTGCAACATTGGAAGTCCTTT
The DNA here is from genome assembly GCA_008635985.1 of Ficus erecta. Taxonomy (NCBI): domain Eukaryota; kingdom Viridiplantae; phylum Streptophyta; class Magnoliopsida; order Rosales; family Moraceae; genus Ficus; species Ficus erecta. The sequence continues at coordinate 15,958 of BKCH01001785.1, read as the reverse complement.
AATTGACAAATAAATATACATGAATCAAAAACAGGACATAAAAGGGTGAGCAACTTGGCAAATGAGGATAAATGAGAAAGGCATGTATATAGAGGAACCAAAAAAAGTAAATAAATATATAAATGAAAAAAAAAACGATGAATTTGAATAATAAAGTTACCAAACATTTGATCGTCAGTGCACTATTATTTTGTGTGTATATGTGTGTTTTTTTTTTAAATTTTAAGATTATACAAAATATACATCTTATAATATAGTTAAGTGTGAAATTATCATTATGTTATCTCTTTTTTTTTTCTTTTTTTTTTTTTTAATTTAAAGAAGCCATCATTGTGCTTTGTAGATTAATAAAACAAGAGTAGTTGATATATGTAGTGTACAACCTCATACAGAGTAGTGGCAAAGAAATCTCTATTGCAAGTTGCATCAAGTTATTGTTTATGTTGATGTCGTTTTCTGCTCCGACCAAGAAGTACCAATTCCGACCACCCGCAGCGGTCTGGCAACCTTCTCGGCGTGCGGTTCCGGTAGCCGGACGGTTGGCCGACCAGTATTCATTGCCGACCACACCCCGCAACGTCGCGAGGACAAGCAACGTACTCGGACCACCTTGTTTTCGGATCACCGGTCGAGCCGGTGGTTCCCATGCTTGAGTGAGTCATCCGGGCCCACAAGCCACCTCATCACAGCAGACGCAACACTGCCCTGGCATCCGTCAGCTGCAGTCGCCGCCCACCTACTCCTGCAGAACATCACTTCGCCACCCGCCGCCACCTACTCTGACACAACCTGCCCTCGCAGGCGCCGGCGGACACCCTTCTGTCCCCCACTTGGTGTCGGACCCCACGTGGCAGGCGCCCCATTGGGCCAGTAGCCCCTGCGGCCTACAACCCTAGCCCCCAGCCGGGCGTCCTAGGTAGCCGACCCGACCGGGTCGCCCCGAGCACCCGAGTCGGGGAAGACGCATATAAATAGGGGAAAAACCCACAAATTCAGGTACGGTCATTTCGCCTTGTCTAAACTCTGCCTCTCCCTTCGCTCTTCAGCATCAATACTGACTTAGGCATCGGAGTGCCCACGGCGGACACCACACCGGTGTCCCCCTCATTCCGAGGTGCTTTCCTTTTGCAGGTGATCGACGGCGGGGTCACGGGCCAGATTTGACCGGACGACATTGTTACTTTGGGTGTTGCTGCCGGAGACGTTTTCGGCATCAACATTTTGGCGCTAGAAGGAGGGCGCCGGCCTTTCCAGCATTCTTTTAATTACTCGCGCTCCCCGAGCGCCCGTTCGCACAAGCCATGGCTGATCAAGACAACCAGGATTCCTTGAACGCGGGCGACCCGGGGCCTTCCGCCTCGAGGGGTACCCAAAGAACCCAGCGTGCAAGAAGAGCCCGGGCGCAACGAAGGCCCACCCAGACGGAGATCCTCACCGAGAACGTCCGAGGCCTGACAGAGCTCGTCAGGTCGCTGGTCGAAGGACGCAGAGAAGCTAATGTTGTCCAGTTCCCTGAGGAGCCACAGGAGGCGGCCGAGTCCACACCGAGCAGGCCCACAGGGTCGGGAAGCCGACGAAGCAACGCCTCGCCGTCGGGCGACAGGAGGAGCGACCGGTCGCACCGAGAGGGCCACGGACAGCTACCCCAAGAGGATGCGGAGCCGAGCAGAGTGCGGTCCAGGAGCCGCCACACGCAGGCCACCCGCTTCGGGGCGCCCAACCGTCCAGCCGCGACCGTGGGCAACCCGGATAACCGCGGGGGAGATACCGTGAACATCCGGGGGGGTACCACCTCTGTCTTCGACCGCCTCGGCAGGCCGGCGGCCCACCGGCGCTTGGGCCGAGAACGCTCGGTTGACAAGCCCGCCAAGACGGAGGACTACAATCAGACCAGGCTGGACCAGCTCCAACGGCAGCTCGACCAGCTCGTGGGCCAGCAGTATGGCATGGACCAGTTCGGGGCGGTGGACCCGCCATTTTCTCCAGCGATCATGGTGGCCCCGTACCCGGCTAGATTCAAGATGCCGTCCATCGCTCCCTACGACGGCTCCACCGACGCTGACGAGCACGTCGAAAACTACCAGGCTCACATGCTGATACAAAATGCCAATGAGGCTGCCCTATGCAAGTCGTTTTGTTTGACCCTGTCTGGGCCGGCCCGCCAGTGGTACCGGCGGCTGGCCCCCGGGTCGATTAGCTGCTTCAAACAGCTCGCCGACGGCCTAGCAGCAGCCTTTCTGAGCTCAAAGACTAGGAAGCTGGGGGCATCCCACCTTTTCAGCATCAGACAGGGCGAGACGGAGCCCCTGAAGACGTACCTCGAGCGCTTCGACAAAGCGGTCGTGCAGGCCGAGACCTGCACCGACGATACTTTGATGGGGGCATTCCGAGAAGGCATCAAGGACGCACGACTCGTCTGGACCCTCGCCTACGATAGGCCCCCCACCTTCGCACAGCTGAGGGGGATCGCCTGGAGACACGCCGAGGCCGACGAGTACGTCCGAGAAAGAGGACTATCGTCTAGAGAACCACCCCGACTTCCCGGAAGGAAGTCGGATAAGAACCAACCCGACCACAGCCGACAAGACAGGGGGAAGGCTGTGGTCGTCGACAACCGGGCTACGCCCAACCCCAACCAGAGAACACCAGCGGGGAGATTCCAGCAATATACCCCGCTGGTGACAACCATCGAGCACGTCCTCCACCAGGTGAGTGGTCGGGGGCTGCTTCGGGATCCTCCACCACTCCGGCAAGGAGCGCGGAGGAACCAGAACAAGTATTGCAACTTCCACAAGGACGTGGGCCACGACACCAAGGATTGCATACAGCTCAGGGACCAGATCGAGCTGCTGATCCGCGATGGCCACTTGCGGGAGTTCGTGGAGAGGGTCATCACCCAGGCTGGGCCGAGTGGGACGACGCGGGCTCCCCGGCAGAATCAGAGACCAGCTGGTCGGACCGATGAGCCGGAGCAGGAGCACATCGTCCACACCATTTTCGGCGGGGCGGCCACCGGTGACACGGCCAGCAGCCGTAGGAGTTACGCTCGGGAGGCCCGCCGGTACGCCCGGGGGGAGTACGTCAATATGGCAGAGCATATATCCAAAATATGCCGCCAAGACAGCACGCCGATCACCTTCACGGATGAGGAGGCCGACCAATTACTCCACCCCCACAACGACGCGTTGGTCGGCGAGATCCGAGTAGCCGACAACGTCATCCGCCGCGTCCTGATCGATAATGGCAGCTCCGCTGACATAATGTTCATGGACGCCTTCATGAGACTCAAGATAGAGGGGGCTGTGCTCACGCCTGCCCAAACACCCCTCTATGGGTTCTCCGGGGAGTGCGTCCGTGCTGCCGGGACGGTCAGCCTCCCGGTCACAATCGGGGATGGCCTGGAAAGGGTGACTCGGATGGTGGAGTTCATCGTGGTGGACCGACCATCCGTCTACAACATCATCCTGGGCAGGCCGACCCTTAATGCTATTAAGGCGGTGGTCTCCACCTACCACCTGGCGATGAAGTTCCCGACCAGCGGTGGAGTCGGCGTGTTCCAGGGAAACCAGGAGGGCGCAAGGAAATACTACATGGAGGCGGTCAACAAAGTGTGCCGAAAGGCATCCGCCCCGATAATCGTGGCAGCCGTCTTCACGGTAGACGAGGTCGAAACCCCCAATGGGGAAATCACCCGCCTAAGCGACCTGGACCCGCGGATTCCCGAGGAGGAGATCCGAGCGCACCCGGTCGAAGACCTGGTTTCTTACCAGCTGGATCCCGAGCACCCGGAGAGGACCGTGCTGCTCGGCTCGAGGCTCGGTCCCGAGACCCGAGCCGAACTAGAGGGGTTTCTCCGCGAACACAGGGATGTCTTCGCCTGGTCGCACGAGGATATGCCCGGGATCGACCCCGGCAGTGATGTGCCATCACCTGAGCGTCGATCCGAGGCATAGGCCCGTGATCCAGAAGAGGAGAGCCTTCAACCCTGAGAGGTACGCGGCCATCAACGTGGAGGTGAAGAAGCTGCTCGCGGCAGGCTTCATCCGAGAAGTCACCTACCCGGAGTGGCTAGCCAATGTTGTCCTGGTCAAGAAGACCACCGGGAAATGGAGAGTCTGCATAGACTACACGGACCTCAACAAGGCGTGTCCAAAAGACAGCTTTCCGCTTCCTCGGATTGACCAGCTGGTCGACGCGACGGCTGGCCACGAGTTGCTCAGTTTCATGGACGCGTACTCGGGATACAATCAGATCCCCCTGAGCAGGTCCGACCAGGTGAAGACGGCGTTCACCACCGACCAGGGCTTATACTGCTACCAGGTCATGCCCTTCGGCCTCAAGAATGCCGGGGCGACATACCAGCGGTTGATGAACAAGATGTTCGCCCCGCTCATTGGGAAGTCGATGGAGGTGTACGTCGACGACATGCTGGTGAAGAGCCGCCGGGCAGGCGGCCACATCCAAGATCTCCGAGCCTGCTTCAACATTTTGCGGCAGTACCGGATGAAACTCAATCCGGCCAAGTGTGCCTTCGGGGTGGAGTCGGGGAAATTCCTCGGGTTCATGGTGAACCACCGGGGAATCGAGGTCAACCCCGCCAAGGCCCAGGCCGTCGTCGACTTGCAGCCGCCGAGGACGACGAAGGAGGTTCAGAGGCTTACCGGGATGATCGCTGCCCTCTCCCGGTTCGTGTCCCGGTCCACCGACAAGTGCTCCCCGTTCTTCCAAGCGCTTAAGGGCCAAGGCAAGATCAGCTGGGACAACAAGTGCGAGGAAGCTTTCGAGGGCTTGAAAGAGTACTTGGCTAGCCCACCGCTGCTGTCGAAACCTGTTCCAGGGGAGGTGCTACTTGTCTACCTTGCTGTGTCCGAGAAGGCAGTTAGCTCGGTCTTAATCCGAGAAGAAGACAGGATACAGCTCCCCGTCTACTACAGCAGCAAGGCCTTTCAAGGCGCAGAGGAGAGGTACACCCCTCTGGAAAAGTTGGCCTTAGCATTGGTCACTTCAGCTCGCAAGCTGAGGCCGTACTTCCAGGGTCACCCGATCCGCGTCCCGACCAGCTACCCGCTTCGCCAGGTGCTTCAGAACCCCGAGCTGTCGGGTCGGATCGCGAAGTGGGCCATTGAACTTGGAGAGTTCGACATCGAATACGTTCCACGAACTGCGGTAAAGGCACAAGCGCTAGCCGATTTTGTGGCCGAATTCACTGGTGCTCCCGAGCCTACTCCGGATCCATCGGAGGCCGCGGCGCCCAGTGAAGACGGCCTGACGGCACCGAACATGAACGTCTCAAGGTGGAAACTGTTCGTTGACGGGTCCTCAAACTCGGGGGGCTCCGGCGCAGGGCTCGTCCTCGTAAGCCCCGACCAGTATAAGACCAGCCAAGCACTCCGCTTTAACTTCAAGGCGTCCAATAACGAAGCGGAGTACGAGGCTGTGATCGCCGGGCTCGGCCTTGCCCGGGAACTTGGTGTGCAAGACATCGAAGTGTTCAGCGACTCGATGCTCATTGTAAACCAAGTGACCGGGGAGTTCCAGGCGAAGGAAGCAAGAATGGCGAAGTACCTAGGCAGGGTTAAAGCCCTGCTCGGCCAATTCAAGACCCAGGTGGTTACTCGGATACCTCGTTCGGAGAACATTGAGGCAGATGCCCTCGCTCGGCTCGCCTCGGGGAATGAACTCGATGGTCTGGTTTCGTTCCCCATTGAACGGCTGGACCAGCCGAGTATCGAGCGAGAGGAGCAGGTCCTCTGTTCCGAGAACGCCGCCACCTGGATGGATCCGATCATCAGGTACCTCGCCGAGTCCAAGCTTCCCGAAGACCGAGAACAGGCTCGGCGGATCAAGAACACCTCGGCCAGGTATAGCATCATCGACGGAAAACTGTACCGCCGAGGTTACTCTTCCCCCTACCAGCGCTGCGTTGGCCCTGCAGAAGCCGAGTACGTCATGAAGGAAGTGCACAGCGGGGTCTGCGGGAACCACTCCGGGGGGAGAGCCCTGTCATTCAAATGCCTTCGGCAGGGGTACTACTGGCCGACCATGGGCAAAGATGCGACGGACTTTGCCCGAAAATGCCTCAAGTGCCCGCAGTTCGCTAGGGCCATCAAGTCACATCCCGAGAAGCTGACCTCGGTGGTGTGCTCCTGGCCGTTCGCCAAGTGGGCCCTCGACCTGATCGGACCACTCCCCATGGCCCGGTCGCAGCTTCGCTATTGCATCGTAGCAATAGACTACCTCACGAAGTGGGTCGAGGTGGAGCCACTGGCCCAGCAGACGGAGGCAAAGTGCACCAGCTTCCTGTGGAAGAGCATAATTTGTCGGTTCGGGCTCCCGCACACCGTAGTAACAGACAACGGGAAGCAATTCGACAATCCCAAGTTCATTGCGCTCTGTGAACAGTTCGGGATCAAGAAGGTGTTCTCTTCCCCCGGGCATCCCCAGAGCAATGGACAGGTGGAAGCTGCCAACAAGACTATCAAGGAGAACTTGAAGAAAAACCTTGAGAGGCACAAGGGGGCTTGGATAGACGAACTTCCCCGAGTACTCTGGGCTTACCGAACGACCAGGCGCACGGCAACCGGGGAAACCCCATTCGCGATGGCATTCGGGGTAGAGGCTGTCATTCCCGTCGAGGTTGGTTTGCCGAGTCTCCGAGTAGACAACTACGAAGAGGAGAACAACGCCGAACAGATGCTTCCCGAGCTTGACCTAATAGAGGAACGGCGCGAGCATGCCCTGATCCGAACAGCCGCCCGTAACCAAGTGGTGGCCAGATATTATGACAAGAGGTTCCGACCCAGGGTATTCCGAGTGGGAGACTTTGTTCTAAAAAAGGTCCTGGTCCAGGAACCTGGCCTCGGCTCATTTGGCCCAAAATGGGACGGCCCGTGTACGGTCACCGAGGTCGTCCGCCCAGGAACATATCGTCTGGCCGACCAAGACGGCAGAGAGCTCGGACACCCTTGGAATGCCGACCACTTGAAGCGTTTTTATCAATAAACATTTTGTAAGGCCTCGGCCGATATATATAACGGAATTTATTTAAAAAAAAAAAAAAAAATTTTGTTCATAGTTTGCTGTTGAATTGTTCATCTCCTATGGTTCTCGGACCAAGGAGAAAGGTCCTCTGACCGGGCACCGACCCGAATTGGACGTGCCTGACCAGGACCCAATATATTAAAAATTGTTCTCCTATGGTTCTCGGACCAAGGAGAAAGGTCCTCTGACCGGGCACCGACCAGAATTGGACGTGCCTGACCAGGACCCACTATTAAAAATTGTTCATCTCCTATGGTTCTCGGACCAAGGAGAAAGGTCCTCTGACCGGGCACCGATCCGAATTGGACGTGCCTGACCAGGACCCAATATATTAAAAATTGTTCTCCTATGGTTCTCGGACCAAGGAGAAAGGTCCTCTGACCGGGCACCGACCAGAATTGGACGTGCCTGACCAGGACCCACAATATTAAAAATTGTTCTCCTATGGTTCTCGGACCAAGGAGAAAGGTCCTCTGACCGGGCACCGACCAGAATTGGACGTGCCTGACCAGGACCCAATATATTAAAAATTGTTCTCCTATGGTTCTCGGACCAAGGAGAAAGGTCCTCTGACCGGGCACCGACCAGAATTGGACGTGCCCGTCCAGGACCCAATAAAAAAAAAAAAACGGCACCGATGTGATTCGACTCGGATCAGCTTCAAGTTCACCCAGTCGAACCAGGGGGGGAGGAGAGGTACTCGGATGGAAATAAGAGCCGAGTACCCGATCAAAACCACACTACGGAAAGTAAAGAATACACAAGAATAGAAAGTAAAAATTGTATTCATTAAAAATAAAAAAGTTACATGAAGGAGGAGGGTACAAGTTGGGCACCCTCGAACCCAAAAGAAAAAAAAAGAGAAAGAAAAAAAAGAAAAAAAAAAAAAAGGAAAACACACAAAAAACACAAAATCAGCTAGATCTATCAAAAAAAAGGGATGGCCCTAGTCTAGTTGGTCGGGGAACAGATCGACCATTGTGATGTCAAGGCCTGGAGAGGTCGGCTGGACTGGCGGCGGCTGCTCTGGCGCGGCAACCTGCTCGGGAACCTCGGGTGGTGTCGGCTCATCGACGACGACCACGTCCTCGGGCACTGGGACAGGGCCGGACACTTCCCCCTCCTCCATGGGCTCCTCGGTCGCTGTCTCCTCCGACCAGGAAGGGACGAAGGACCAATCCACCCCGACTAGCGAGGGGTTCCTATCAATGAAGCAGGCCTTCATGTCTCGCATCCCATCTTGGTACTCGGAGGCAAGGCGAGCTTTAAACTCCTCGGATTCGAGGTACTCGGTCACCGCCCCTGCACGAGCATCTTCGCGTGCGGCCGGGAGGGCGACGTCAATATATCGCTGGTGCTCGCCTCGGGCATAGCGAGTTCCTCCTGAGCCTTCTTCAAAGCACTTTCAACCTCGAGGCGTGAAGTTAACTCCGCCTCGGCCTTCCCCTGCGCCACGAGTGCCCAGTCCTCGGCCCTAATCCACCTGTCCTTGGCTACCTTAGCCGCCTCCTCGGCAGCCTTCGCCACCTCCGCGGCTTCCTTGGCCGCCTCTTCGGCTACCCTAGCCTTCTCCTCGGCTGCCGTTTTAGCCTGGTCGGCGGCGCCCCTTGCAGCCCTTGCGGCACTCTCCGAGTTCCTCAGCAGCCTGATGTCGGACTCGGCTGCCTTGAGCTGGTCCGCCATCCGATTGGCGTGAGCCCTTGCGGCCGCGCTCCCGGAGAAGAGGGTGCAGACAGTCTAACAGCGGGAGTGTTGAAAATTATTAAAAAAAAAAAAAAAAAAAAAAAAAAAAAAAGGAGGGAGAAGCGAAAATCAGGAACAAAGGGGACAGTTGCACCTACCCCGACCGACTGGAGGATGGCATCATGGTAGGCCTCAATGTGGTCGGATCGAGTGGAGGCCGCTGCGAGCTCGGCAGTCAACGCCTCTGCGAACTTGTTCACCATTACTCGGTGAACCGAGGACTCGGTGGGCGGCTGCTCGCCCCGGCCCAGTTGAGGCGGCGGTGGCGGGACTGCCAGTAGGGCATCCTGGGGACGACTTGAGCTAGGCTCATGCCGGCTTGGCCGATCGTCCCTCGGACGGTCCTTGCTAGGCCGGTCCTTGCTCGGCCTATCCCCCTTCGACCGATCCTCCTTAGGCCGGTCTTCCCTCGACTTCTCTGGTCGAACGTCATGGCGGGAGTGCCGGCTACTCGGGGCTGCTGGGGGGGGAGCTGTCTTCACGGGGGCTGCAGCGGGCGCAACCGCTCTGCTCGGCGGCGCGGCCTCTTTTTCCTTCCCCTTTCCCTTCGCCAGCCTGGCGTTCTTGAGGAGCCGTTCCCTACTCTCCTCCAAGCTCGGGCGCTTGGTCCCACGGCGCTCTCCACCGGCCATCGGTTCTGCAAAAGGAACAAGTTCGTGAGCGCTCGGAGAGCTGATAAATAACAACATAACAAGCGGAACAGCCAACGACCTTCGATCCGGATGCCTGCCCGAGGACCCGGACCACCTCGGACAGGGGATAGATCCCGGATCACCATGTCCAGGTCCTCGTCGGCAACCCGGGGACCCCAGGTTCCCGGGGACGGGTCGCCAGGCGAAGACCCGCGGACCGTGGCCTCGGGCACCCCCTGCTGAACCCCGGATCGAGTGTCCGTGGCAGCTGTTGCCCCCCTTGTCCGAGAACGGAGGTGAACATCCGGCGGGGGCATGGCCGCAACCGTCACCGTCGGAGGAGAAGTCCTTGGCCGGTCGTCTACGCGACTAGAGGTTGAGGACGAGCCGACCCAGTGCTGCCTTAGGCTGGATTCGGCAAGGAGCCCGTGCTGGTTCCTCTCGGGGTCAGATAGATCCCGCAGCACGTTTATTTTTCTCCGGGTCTGCTCCGAGACGTGTGGCGCCCGAGTCCACACGTAGCCCTTCCTGAACCAGACGGGAACCCTCTCGGACCGTGGCAGCTGGTAGTATGACAGGTGCTCGTGCAGCCACTGGCCACCTGCATAAAACCAGAGGTGCTTGAACTGCTTGTCCGAGTCCGGGCACCCGGTGATGAAGGTCCCCTTAAACCCCTGGAAATAGTAGAACCCCTTGGACGAAGAAGCCGACTTCATCCGGTAGAGGTTCTGGAATGCGGCAACGGGCATCTTCTCGCCAAAGCTCGCCGACCACAGGACGTAGCAGCTGACCAGAAGGCGATAGGCGTTCGCGTTCAGCTGGGCCGGTGCAACGTTCATCCTGGACAGCGCCTGCCTCATAAACGGGTGGAAAGGGAGACGCAGCCCTGCCCGGAAGTACTCGGCAGGGACGGCGATGTAACCCACTGGGGGACGAGAAGGAATGTCATCAGGACCCGGGGCCAGGAGTTCTACGTTTTCCGGGATTCCGAAATCTCGGCGGAGCAGGGCCAGATACCTATGTGTGACGGCAGATGTGAAGTAATCTGCCGTATACACGGGTCGGCCTCCTGCGAGCCTGGTCATCTCGGCGTCAGATCGGCGGTACACTTTCACGTCGTTGATGCGCATCGACTTCCCGCTGAGGCGGCCGCGCGTTTCAGTGTCCTCCCCGGACGGGTCAGTGCTCGCCGACGTCTCCTCGTCATCTCGGCCAGAGGTGCTGGTCTGGCTGGCGGTTCTCTCGGCGGCTTCCTCCTCTTCAGCCGTCAGGTCAACAACCGGGGGCTGTTGGATCGGGGAGGCCCTACCCAACTCCGCGACGAATTCGCGGTCAGGAGCCGTGCTCGGACCTGCGCGGAGGATGTCTTTCAGTCTCGCAGCGCCGGTCTTTTCTCGGCTGCTCGGAAAGACTTCATCGCCGGGCGATGGTATGTCGGATATCCCCGACAGCTGGTCGGGTGTCCTGCCCCTCGGGCCCGTCGTTTCCCCAGTCGACGATGACCTTATTCCCGATGACGAAGAACCACTCCCCGAGATGTCCACGCTCTCGGACAAAGCCGCGTTCTCGGAATCAGAAACGTCACTCATTCTCGCAGCAAAAAATAAAAACTTTTACCTTCTCGGATCAGGTCGACACTGGTCTGCAAACTCCTGAGCTAGATCGTCTTCGGCAGCTCTCGGCAATCTTGATCTTTCGCGAACAATGGAGAACAATGAGGATCACCTCCTGCAATTTATAGGCGAAGGTTTAGCGAAAAATTCGGGCACGATTTGCGAGGCGACGCTTCGATTTCCCGCCATTACCCCACGTCGGCGCCAGTTTCGGAAATTGAAATTTTGAAGTGTCGTTCGGTCTTCCCGCCAGTCGCGGGTTGACACGTGGCGATGTTGGCACGTGGCATACGACAGACCTTTCCCGAGAACATCTATCTGTCCGAGCATCCGACAACAAACCGACTACGAAAACATGGTCGAGCAGATTATGAACAGCCGACTACTCGAGCATCCTTGGCCAAGTTAGTCCAAAGATGCTGGGGGGCTTATGTTGATGTCGTTTTCTGCTCCGACCAAGAAGTACCAATTCCGACCACCCGCAGCGGTCTGGCAACCTTCTCGGCGTGCGGTTCCGGTAGCCGGACGGTTGGCCGACCAGTATTCATTACCGACCACACCCCGCAACGTCGCGAGGACAAGCAACGTACTCGGACCACATTGTTTTCGGATCACCGGTCGAGCCGGTGGTTCCCATGCTTGAGTGAGTCATCCGGGCCCACAAGCCACCTCATCACAGCAGACGCAACACTGCCCTGGCATCCGTCAGCTGCAGTCGCCGCCCACCTACTCCTGCAGAACATCACTTCGCCACCCGCCGCCACCTACTCTGACACAACCTGCCCTCGCAGGCGCCGGCGGACACCCTTCTGTCCCCCACTTGGTGTCGGACCCCACGTGGCAGGCGCCCATTGGGCCAGTAGCCCCTGCGGCCTACAACCCTAGCCCCCAGCCGGGCGTCCTAGGTAGCCGACCCGACCGGGTCGCCCCGAGCACCCGAGTCCGGGGAAGACGCCTATAAATAGGGGAAAAACCCACAAATTCAGGTACGGTCATTTCGCCTTGTCTAAACTCTGCCTCTCCCTTCGCTCTTCAGCATCAATACTGACTTAGGCATCGGAGTGCCCACGGCGGACACCACACCGGTGTCCCCCTCATTCCGAGGTGCTTTCCTTTTGCAGGTGATCGACGGCGGGGTCACGGGCCAGATTTGACCGGACGACATTGTTACTTTGGGTGTTGCTGCCGGAGACGTTTTCGGCATCAACAGTTTACATATACATATATACATATATATACACACACACATATAATAAACCAGTAAAACTGACTTAGTCTAAATTTTTATTAAACACCAAGCTAGCAAGAGAACATGTATCCCACTATCAACACAAATAAAGTCCTTGTTTCTTTTGTGCCGAGAGAAAACACCATTGATGAGGAGGGTAACAGCGGATACATCCTAATGGGTCAGGCGATTCATGACCTTGAATTCTTATGGGCCCATTTAAAGGGAACGGCCAGATGGACCTGACGAGTGATAATTAGGGGAGCATTATGGGCCAAAAGGAATAATTATGGGAGCATGTCAGATAAGAAAGGTGGATTGATTTTTATTTTTATTTTTTAATAAAGGAATGGTGGATTGATTTTTGCCACCAAATTAAAAATTATTGTAAAAAATTTCATTTTGATAATGTCATATTTAATTTAAATATTATTTTTAAAATGATGGGTCTATTAAAACTCTTATTTTACTTTTTTCACTTTTTTAAAAAAATAACTTACTATATTAATTTTAGAATTAAATAAACCACTTAATTTTTTCAAAATACTCTTATAAATAAATTATTTACTTTTTTCTTTCTCTTTCTATTACAGTCTAAATCCTTATAACTTTTTTTTTGTTCTTTGCTTTTTTTTTAATCTTCTACTTTGTTGTTATTTTTTAATTCATTTCGACAAGATTTTTTTAAGATAAGATTCTTTTATTTTATTTGTTAATTATTCCTATTTTTCAATAGTTTTTGTAGTTCCCTGTTATGACTAGTTATTTGTTTTCTAAGAAATAACAAGCAAATGGAAAACACATATGCATGATGTGGATATATAATCAAATATATTGATTTATTAATTATTTATTTTATAAATAATTGAGAGAAATGATTAAGAATTCATGCAAACTATGAATTTTGAGTTTTTTTTTTTCTAATTATCTAATAAAGTATTAACTAAATTCATAACCTTTTTAACAATGCTTGTGGAATACTCAACTTCATCAGTATATCATTCTCAAGTTTTTATCATCTCAAGAAGAAGTATACTAAAAAATAAGTTCATAGATTTTTATCATAACATATAAACTGATGAAGAATTTTATTGAATATCTAAAAAAAAATCTCATCAGAAAAAAATTAAAAAAAAAATCAAAACATATATATTTTTTTAAAAAAATGTGATGTGGTTTAGATTTATTTTGTGAAAAAACGAAAAAAAAAAAAAAAAAAGACAAGTAAATTATAAAGGGAAGAGGATTGTGGTAGAGCATCTCCCAGAGTAACTACCGGCATATTTTTTTTTTTTTTTTTTAACTTTTAAGATTTAATCGAACTGTTGAAATATTGTTAGTGTACCATACTTATTATATACTTTATCTCATATTACCATTCCCACCCCAAGTCTTCTCCGTCGCCGGCGACCTTCCCGCAGCCGGTGACAGGCCCGGCGGTGGCGACCCACCCCGGCCCCCCCAACCCCAGGCCCCAGCCCCGACTCCCCACTCCCCGGCCCCGGCAACCCCCTACCGGCCCCCCAAGCCCTAGCCCCCCCGGCGCCCCGCCAGCCCAGGTCCCCTCCCCCGACACCCCCACCCCAGGCCCCCCCTCCCCTGGCCTCCCCCCAACCCCCTCCGACCCCACCACCCCCCCCCCCCCCCCCCGCGACGCCCCCCACCCCCTCTCTCTTCCCCCCAATGGCGCTCCCCCCCCACCCCAAGTCCCCCTCCCCCGGCGCCCCCCCCCGACGCCCCCCCCCCCATGACTGGGCCGTCGCCGGCGACGGAGAAGACTTGGGGTGTGAATGGTAATATGAGGTAAAGTATATGATAAATATGGTACACTAACAACATTTCAACCATTCGATTAAATCTCAACTGTTCAAAAAAATCTCTAGCGGTAGTTATTCTGAGAGAGACTCTACCACAGCCTCTTCCTATTTTAAATACTTTAGAGTTAATTTTCCTTACAAAAAAAAAAAAAAAAGAAAACCCTGATCGCTAGTAATATGGATACTAAATCGTGATTTTTTTTTTAAGTATTCATCTGTATATGGATCATAGCCCGTGTGTGTAGTTTTCCCCTTTTCTCAGGAAATTTGACTTTTTCTTTTTGGGGTTTTAACTTTGGTTAATTTGGGATTTTAAATATGTGAGATTTATTTTTAAGAATAAACGAAAAAATGTGTGATTTTAAAGATGTGAGTATATGGATCATAGCCCGTGTGTCTGGTTTTCCCCTTTTCTCAGGAAATTTGACTCTCTTTTTTTCCCTTTTTTTTTTTTTTTGGGATTTTAAAGATGTGAGATTTATTTTAAGAATAAATGAATTGATTAGGGTATAAATGGATAAAGCTTTAAAGTTAAGAGCTTAGTGGAGATCTTTGACCGGATTTAAATGGGAAGTTCCTGTGATTTGATTTAATCTTTTTTAATACCTTTGCAAATTTCGGGTGTTCTTCTTTGGTTCTTGGAGACTTTTTTCTTTTGAGCGTGTTTAATACTCTTAAGAATCTCTATGATTCGAGGAAAACTCTAGTGGACAAGGAAACATGAACTGGGTTTTTTCTATAGCCCATCTCTATTCTGTCTAATGATTCACAAATCAAGATATATAACTCAATCGCTTTGTCGAATACGGTTGTTGAATATAAATGTTAAAAGTTCCATATAACTCTGTGTGAATGAATAAAATGAAAGTAGCTCATTGGTTTGATCAATGTGTTGGAGATAGATTGTATAGGTTTTATGGAGAATATGCTTTTTGTTACAATAGCAAAACTGCCAAAGTATACTCTAAAAATGTAATCTTTGATCTCTTTGTTAAGTTTATTATGTCATTGCTTAATCTAATCTCGTCTTATCTTTAGTAACTTCTAGGCTTAGCTAATAAGCAGAAATCATAGTTGTAGTTTTTACTTACTAATTTTGTTAACCTTTTGTTCGGCAGATCTGCTTAAAAATCAAAGCAACTCCTTGGTTACTTGCTCTTCTACATCCAACAGTCAAGTTTCATGTCTGAGTTAGACCACCAGCTTCCGTCTGCTTTTGGTAGGTTCCGTATCTAATTCTCCGTAGCCTAGTTATAAGATGATGAATACGATTGTGGTCCCCAAGAGCAATCAGTCTAATCTCTTCATTTGATTTTGTGGTTGGACTTGGGCAGAACCCTTTGCTGATGCAAGTGCTGATGACTCCGGCGCTGGGGGAAAAGAGTACGTGCACGTGCGTAAACAGCGTAATGGTCGGAAAAGTCTAACCACCGTGCAAGGTTTGAAGAAGGAATACAGCTATAGCAAGATACTTAAGGACCTCAAGACAGAGTTCTGCTGTAATGGTACTGTTGTCCAGGACCCAGAGTTAGGCCAGGTCCGTTCCTAACCACATCTTCTACACAGATGGTATTCATATACACATTTGATATATAACAGCAGTTCTATTCTGGGAAACTTTTTTTTTTTTTTTTTTGTCTAAGAATTTTCCTTGCACATTTTGGGGTAGAATAATACTAGTCCTAACTTTTTCCTGACTGTTTATTTCAATTGACGTAGCATATGAGTTATTTTAATTGTGCAAGTTAATAGTAGAAATTAAATTTGTCAATGAAAACACGACAACTCACCTATCACCTGTCGTGTGACATGGCATTGAAGAATTGGTAGAGGAGTTGATACATGTAGGATTACTCTTCAGCATACATCACATTCGAGTAACTT